>PVKA01002193.1:36304-129901 GCA_004027165.1 Ctenomys sociabilis
TTTTTTTTTTTTTTTTTTTTTTTTTTTTTTTTTTTTTTTTTTTTTTTTTTTTTTTTTTTTCCGTTTTGAGCAGCTATTTTCCCTTTCAATGCATCTGTTGTACATTTTGGATCTAATTTACTCTTTCAATTCTATGCTAGGGAGAATAATGTTTGCACATGTGACTCTGATTTATTTCACTTAAGAGCATGATTTCTATTTGCACCCATTTACCTTGAAAAGCTTGAGCTCATCACTTTTATGACTGTTTTAAAATATTTAAGTAAAAAATAAGAATATGATAGACATGAGTAATTCATATTATAATTGATTTCTAATCATAAGAAAATCTTTAATGGTATGATAATCTGTAAAATATTTTATTGTACAATAAATTTGTAACAAATATTTATAGCAGCACAATTTGCAATAGCCAAATCTTGGAAACAACCCAAATATTCATCAACAGAGGAATGGATAAAAAGATGTATTCTTACACAATGGAATATTAAACTGCTACAAATTCTTTTTTTTTCGGGGTGGGGGGGGGCAGAACCGGGGATTGAACTCAGGCCCTTGTGCTTGCCAGGGAAGCACTTATTCCACTGAGCCATCTTCCCAGCCTCACAAATTCTTAATAAAATTTATCATATTTTTCTGATTACAAATCTTTAGGGAGTTTGCACCTTTAAAAATAGGGTGTTGTTTTTTTTTTTTTTTAATGGCATGACCTTTTGATTAAAAAAGGTTTATGTGCCTTTAGGCAGAACTCATGTCATATAAACAAATCATATCATTTTGAATAAATAATAGTATGCACTAAGCATAAAAATTTCTCAGTAATTTAAAAGTATTTGGGGGGGTATTAGGAATCAAACCCAAGAGTTCGCACTTGCCAGCTCAGTATGATGCCACAGAGCTATATCTGCAGCCCTCAAAAGGGATTTTAAGTACAAAATAATTGAAGCATTTTCATATTGTATATTTTTTGAAAAAGCAATCAGTTGTGAGATATTAATTAAGTACTATCTTCCATTGAGATAAATGAGAAAAGCATTCCTTTTTTCTGCGCATATTTAGAATTTAAAGTAGTATTTCACACCTGAATTATAATTTACAACTTTCAGATGAGAAACAAATGCAAGAGAAGAACCATCAAGTAAGTGTAACAGTTGAGATGTTAAACTTAGCCCACTTAGTATATATGAAAATGCTGCTCTAAATTCTAATACCCCCACCCTATCTCTATAAACTACTTCTCAAAATAATAGTTACTTTAAAATCCACTCATTTTAATTGGCCTAAAATACAGTAACTAATAATGAATTCAACTACATATTTCTTAATGACCATTTCTGCAAGCTAGGTCTGTCAGAATAAATTTCAGGAATCTCTAATGTATGTTGATATCATACATTCAAGAGAAACATAGATAGAATACTTTGGATTCTAAAACACAATTGCTGCCATCAAAATATATCTTTGACCACTGCTTCTTGCCCATGTCATCACATCTAATCAACTTTCAAAGGTTACTGTATATCTCTAGAATGTTATTTTTACTAGTATAAGTATGTGCTTACAACACATGATAAAGTCTAGAATATTACTATCCTTTCTACTCTCATTATCTGTGCTACAGTTCTAGTTTTAATTGTTGCCTCCTTGGATCTAGTTATGATTATAGATTTTTACACCCATTGTGGAATAACAATTTATACACTGTGATTGTATTTATATTTCAGAAAAAATGTTCCCTTGTTCAAAAGCATTCAATGACTCTCCGCTTGCTGAACAAAAATCAAATCCTACACTTTTATCTAATTTTTGTATGCAGTCAGTATGGGGTCTATAAGGTCTCAGCACACAGATTGGACTCCTAGTGATCCTCCTATTTTCAGCCTTCCAAGTGCTGGAAATACAGGTGTGAACCACCACTCCCTGTCTCAATTGCCAGCTCAGCACATCCCAAGGGCGAGGGCATCACATCAGGCCGGGGATTATACCCTGGTCCTTACATCTGCCTAGGTAGGCACTTTATTCCACTGAGTTATCTGGCCAGCCCCTAAAATACTACACTCTTAGATTCAAGGCATCTTAGCATTTCTGTCCATGACTAATTGCACATTTCAGCAAATTATTCAAAACAAATAAATATTTAATGATTGGATAATAAACTAAAATTCAAATTTATATTACAAAGAAGCAATCATTTTGCTTCAGAATATATTGCCTTTACATTTGTCTTTACATAGAGTTACACTTTTATTCTACTGATAAAAAAGTGGAAAAAACTATTTAAACCTTTTAATAGAAATAAAATTTATTTAATTTTCATTTAATATCTGCCAAACTGTTACAACTACATCAAAAACATTTCAAGTATCAAAATTCAGAACACAGCAAATGTGGAAGATTTCTGAGTATCCCTTTTATTTCTTTTTTAACTAATTTTATTGAGAAATAAATAGCAATGAGACAGTTTCAAAACAGGTTAGGAGGACAGTTACAATAATTAATAAATTAAATTTTTGCCTTATAGTAGTTATTCAGAGTACTGAGATGGAAACATTCCCCCATTCCACAAAAAAAGGATACAAACATGATATCTCGTCTAAACACTATAAGTATAAATCTTTCTTCTCACTGAATTAAAGGAAAGTACCTGTATATCTATCCTATTTTGTACATACAGATATACAGATAAGTATATACACACAAAGATTATATATATATATATATATATATATATATATATATATATATATATATATATATATATATATATTCATTTTAAATTGTTCCTAACCTGGGTGTGTTTCTTTTACTTCTAGTGAGCTATTCTTTTTAAACAAACTATCCACACCAAACACTTTGTAATTTAAGTACAAGCACAGCTTCAAAACGTAAATTTTAACAAATAGTTTTTGCAGTTAAGATAAAGTACATGTGAAAATAAATCAAGTAATACTCAATTCTAAGAGTAGCTTCAATTTCACAACAGACTATAACTTTATTTTTCAAAAGTTAATTATAGTTTGGTGAATCATAATTAGTGTTTTAGTCACTGGTACTTATCATTAACAATGTAGACATGTTAGATTTCAGGTTAATTCTTTTCACATAAAGATGGATATAACTTACCTCTAACATTGTGACATATTACTATATATGTCAAATGAAGAAATTCAACACTACCAAGTGAAGAGATCTACACAAGGCTAAAACTACTCTCTCTAAATTCATTCATACATTCACCATTTACAGAACATCTGATAAATGGCAAGCTTTGTACTAAGAAACAGCAAAACAGTCATATATATTATTGATCATAATCAAAGAAATAATTACTTTTCCGAAGACTAGATGGAAAAAGTATAATAGATACTTACATTTATGTATAAACAAATGTCATTTTGTTTGATTCATATAACTACAATAACAAAAGCAACTGAATCTGGATGTAGTGGAGTATACCTGTAATCCCAGAGATTTGGAAGGCTGAGATAAGAAGATTGCACATTTAATCCCCACCTGGCAATTTACAGAGACCCTGTGTGTCAAGATTAAAACAAACAAACAAAAAAAAACATAGAAAGGGTCTGGGGATGTAGCTCTATGGTGGAATGCCCCTAGGTATGATGCCCAGTACCATAAAAAATTAATTGTAAACTTTGTTGCCTAATTCATAAGGCACTGTTTCACATTTATGATACCACCATCAAAATCTAAAAAAATGACAGCAACTTTTCTTAATATTATTTTAAAGGTTATTTCTAGTAGCAGTTAAACAGCAGGATTCTCAAACTGACTATCTATATATGCTGATACCTGTGAACCAAGCAACTGCACTGAAGATAGCCATGTGTATTATAAGGGTCACGCTTGGAATGCCTGTCATTCTGGTCTGCTAAATACATACTTCCTGTCATGATATACCAATTATTACCATACTGTTTCACAAGTAAATTTCTTAAATGGTTAATAAGTAAAAAAACAAACAAATAAAAAGATAGAAGGAAAACATGTGGCAAGACTGTTCTGGTACAATGCTGTATATGGTTAGATTTCTAAATTTCTGTGTAATATGTGTATACTCCTACATTTTCTAAAATTTTTTTCCTCATAATCTGTGAGGACTTAAAGTTCAATACATCAATACTTGATGGAAAATACCTGCTCCATGTTAAGGCTAAGATGTTTAATATTTAGACAGATAGGGTAAACCAAACTACTTATGTTGCAGGGTAATAATCAGCTTCTCTTCTGGAGGGTTAACAACCTAAGTTTAAAGATCAAAAATTGGAGAAATGGAAGGATTGCAAGATCAGCCAACATTTTGGCCATAGCCTTTCAAGGTCAGTGAAGACTCAGGACAGGAGAACTTGTACTGCAACATCATGTAACTCAGTATGCCCCACATTTTCTGATCAAGTAGATTATGGAGCCACAAAGGAATGCAACTGATTATGTATAGTATGCCTAAGAAGAGTCAGATGGAGAGAAAACTTTCTCACAGGCTTTCTCAGAGAGCAAATTGATCAAGCAATGGCCGGGACACATCCATATGGCCGACACTGACAAAGGATCTACAAACTATGGTACAGGGTTGTAAGATAAACCCTGAGGGGACTTGACTGATCTTTTCAGATCCAAAAGTTACATTTCTTATTGTATAATTTTTGCTTTATCTTGGTCTTAACCATCCAGAAGAAATGTGTAAAAACAAGGTATATAAAGTAAAGCCATATTAATATGCTGAGCTGTAAATGGCTCTAGTCAACAAGTTCTGTGGATAACCCACTACTGTTGTGGACTGCTGTACTGTGTTGGAGTGTTTTGCTGAATTCAAGCACCTATAATAATTTAATGCCAATAGAAAACCCATCTCTGACAGGACTAAATAAAAAAGGGGAGAAAAAGGCAAGACCATTTTGTATTTGTATATGCAGGATAGTTAGTATACATATGCAGCTATTTTCACTTAATTCTATGAGAAGAAAGATTTGCACTAATAGTGTTTGGACAGGATATCCTGTCTGCTTCTTGTACTATGGATAACCACTGAGAAAATAAAAATGCAAAAAGCATTAATTATTAAAACTCTCCTATTAATCAGCTTTGAAACTGTCTCATTGATATTTGTCTCTCAATAAAATAAAATTAAAAAATACAACGTTTATTTCTTCTGAGTCAGAGTATTTGCACAGTGGGATTATCAATCAAACAATAAAACTATGCAAAACCACAATATGCAAGTATAGTTAGATGCAATAAAATCAAAATTTCTAAGGACATTATAATACAACACATCATTTGGAAAAAGTCTCTAATTGCATCTGTTTATATATTTTGGCAACATGTCTATGGAAAGACACTAACGATCCAGGTCTCCAGTTCACTTAAGACCAAATCTTTAGTTCTACTCGCATAAATTTCTCTTTAGTAATGAATCATTCAAAAGTGATTATGCATTGACTCTGTGGGAAAGGGATCACAATGAATGAAAAAGCACCTCAATTTTGGTGATTCTAAGCGCTTATGAACTAGCTAATGTATTCAGATTCCAAACCATACATCTATTTTCCAAATTTTTATTTCAAATATTTTGTAGTTCAATCCAAACAAGAGCTATGACCAAAGGCAGCCATGGTGGCATATGCCTGTAATTCCAACACTTAGGAGGCTGAGGCAAAAGGATCACTGCAAATTCAAGTTCAGCATGGACTACACAGTGATTTCAAGGCCAGCCTGAACCTCATAGTGAGATCCTATCTAAAAAGAGAGAAAAAAAAAAAGAAATAGAAAAAGAGCTATGGCAAATTAACTCATTTAGTAAGCTTTCCTGTTGCTTATATTGCCCAATATCCATAATTTAGAGGAAGAAAGGTTTAATTTGGCCCATGTCTTCAAGAGGTCCGGTACATAGTTGGCAGCTCTATAAACCTCATCATTGAAGTATTCTGTGATGGAGTAAATGTAATTAATTATCTCACATTGGTGCAGGGTTCACACATAGTACTCAAGATCATGACTCCATACCTCCTCACACACACCCAGAAGCACGCTTTACTAACTTACCAGGTATTTTTTTTTTCTTTTGTACATGTTTGCAGCACCTAATGTTTAAGATCTTCGTGTTGAGTTGGTACATATACATAATGTATTTCTCTCTCTTTCCTGAACTCCTGTCTCTTGATTTCCTTCCCATTTAAGAAAGATCTCTCCCTACTTCCTATTCCTATCTTTTGTTTTGTTCTTTATAATTTTCATTGCTTATATAAAAGAAACCATGCAATATTTAAGTTTGTGTCTGATACTTCCATTTAACATTATGGACTCAACATATATTCATCTTCCTAGACATGACTCAAGTTTGTCTTTATGGTACAGCAGTACTCCACTGTGTGCAAATATTAGATTTTCTTTGTTCATTCATCTACTGATGGTCATGTAGGTATTTCTTAATACAATGAAGTGGATACATCAGGATTAAGTATAACACTAACTTAATTAAAAATGTGTTTCAGTATAGGATAAGAAAAGGGTGGCCATGGAGATGGCTCAGTGAAATAAGCGCTTCCTTGGCAAGCACAAGGGCCTGAGTTCAATCCCTGGTTCCACCAAAAAAAAAAAAAAGTGGTGAAGTTGTTGTGTGATCACAGCTATAAAAAGTTACCTACTTGAAGCTCTGTAGCAAACTGGTCTTCAACATTAATTCATGATAAAGCTGATGAAATTGGCTACTTTAAAAAAGTAAACAGGAGCAAGGAGATACATCAGCAGCATAGTACCTGCCTAGCAAGCTCAAAGGCCCGAGTTAAATTCCTGGTACCAACACAGAAAGGGAAACAATTTTGACAGGTTAAATTAACAAATAGAAATGCATACAGATTGAGGAAAAATGACTGAGCACTGAAATGTACATGGTATGACCAAAAGAATGATTTCTACATTATTTTCTAATTTTTAGATTCAAAGAATACTGAATCAAATAATGACATTTTGCTTAACATTATTAAGATCATATCTCAATAGTAAATGTAAAACTCTGTATTTCTGAAACCAGAAAAACAAAAAGTTAAAATAAAAAGTGTTACAGGGACCTTATAAATGGTAAATAAAAATCATTTAGAATTTTTGGGCATTTCTGTAGTTGGAAACTTTAATGTGAAAAAGAAGGAAAGGAGATGAGGGACATAAGAATTATATAAGTACTATAGTTTAGCCCAACTGCCCCCCACACAACTGAAAGTGTCATCCCAATTTATCATCCTCATGTTTGACTCTGAAAGTTTTAGTGCTTGAAACCACAGTACTTAAACCAAGGAAACCCGTGAACCTCCCAATAACAGGAAGTAGCCAGTGTCCAGAGTGCTAACTGAATCTGAATTCAGAACTTTACTACATCTGGCTGAGAGTTTAGAAATACAATTTTTCTGGACATAATAACTTGCTAGAGAATTGGATTTAATGCACAATAACTGTTATAGTTTGTGTGTAATCGTTACCCCAAAGCTTCATACATTCATGGGGAGGACTTCTAGAATTTGAGATTAACTCATGATGAAGGCTGGGATTATGGGTTTTAGTGCTGCTGGGATTATGGGTGTGAGTACTTCCCCCAGCCTGGGGCAGACAGCCTGAATGCAATTTAAGAGCAAAAAACTTGCTCTCTGTAGCCATTGTTGCTGCTACTCCTCCCTTTGCTCTTTACTGCCCCCATGGAAGGTTGCTCTCTGCCATGTGCCACTCGGCCTTGGAGCCAGCTGAGTATGAAGAAACCTCCAGTAACTAGGAGCTAAATAAACATTTCCTTCCTTCATTTTGGGTGTAGGGTATTTGTCCCAGCAATGAGAGAAGAGTAACCTGAGACAATAATAGTAGTAAGATATACTAAATAACAATCAACTTTCAGTACTTTCCCTCTTCACCTGCCAAGGACCAAGACCTGAAGGGCATATGGTGAGCAAGAACCACATAGTTGTATGCTAGTTCTGAATAATAATATGTTTGAGAAGTTTATTAGTTGTATTGAATTTATTCATTTTAATTTAAATTGAGCTTTTTTAACTGACACATATGAAGATTTCTTAAGGAATCCTAATAAATCATTATTTAACTTTCTAGAAACAAGTGAGAAACCTCTAGTGGTAAACTATGATTTTCCAGAAGCTTTTATGTTTTATCTGATTTTGAACACTTCTTTGAATAAACTGAAAATATTTTAGAGGGTAGAAAGATTTAAAAGCATGTTTCAATTATTCAGTGCAAGCAACACCAACTAACTTATATTAGGCACTCTACTAACTTTAAGATTTTTCAGCCAGCTTTGATGTCAGTGCAATAATTCTGAATGCTTCCCTTGGTTACATCACATGTGTTAAGAAAATGAACTCTGCAATTTCTTTCAAATGACAATTGATAGCACAAATGAGTACTTTATTAATAAAAATTATAAAGTTTTAAAAAATACTAACATCATAGTTTCTATTTATGTCTGTATTTCATGTGATTATATATACTTTCAAATTAATGTACTCAATAATAATCTTATTAGAATTAGAGTATAGTAATAGTTCTTTTTTTTTTTTTTTTTTTTTTTTTTTGTATTTTAGGGAAGCATCTACAGGGTACTCAGGATCTCATTACTAGATCAGACTCATAATGATATGCCTGTTTACAGTTTCCAAAGGGCTGGAATTATAGATACATGCCACCATGCCCAGTCTCAATTGCCATCTCAGTGCACCCTTGGGGCAGGGCCAGCATGGCAGGCCAGGAGACTGAATCCCTGGCCCCTGCACAGGCTTTCAGGCACTTTAATTCCCTTGAGATATTTGGCAGGCCCTAATAACAGTAATTTTTTTTCATAGTACTTGCATAACTCTAGATTATAATATTTTTTCTGGGTTTTACTTTCTTTTTTGTTAGTTGTTTGTTTACTTGCCATACTGGAGGCTGAATGAAGGAAACACTGATCTATGTCTCTGGCCCTTTTAGCTTTTATATTTTAATTTTTAAGACAAGAGCTTGTCGCTAAATTGCCCAGGCTGGTCTTAGACTTGTAATCCTTCTGCCTCACTTACCCATTGCTGGGATTACTTGTGTGTGCCACCACATGCAGCTGGATTATTCCACTTTTAGTACAATTTCCAGAAAAACACTGTTGCAAGCATTTGCTTGTGTAGTCTTTAAACTACTGTAATTTTTAAGAACAAAGCTATTGACCCAGAGAATAGTAACATACCTTAGTCATAAGAAAACAAAATTTTTCAAAACACTGGATTAATTAAACAGTTTCTTACTATGTTTCTGTACACTCAGCAAGATTGTGTTCCATGTGAGTGTGTTAGGATAATGCCCTCCCAAGGATCTGTTCATCCCTACCTCAGGAATATGCAGCTATGTTGCTACACTGCAGAGAGGCTTTGCAATTGTGACAATGGTTAAATGTTATGCTGATGTAGGAGTAGTGTCTTGTATTATTCAGGGGTCCAATCTAATTACATGAGTCCTTAAAAGTGGAAGAAGAGTGGATTTGAGAGAAATATGAGAGGGTTTCAACCTGCTGTTGGCAGTGTGAAGATAGAGGAAGAATTCAAAAGGCAAAGAAACAAAAGAAAGATAGTATCCAGAAGCTGAAATTGTCTCTTAGCTTGCAGCCAGCAAGATACTGGGAACTTCTGACCCATATACATTGACAACTGAATTTGGTCAGTGACAGGAATGAGGGGGAAACATTCTCCTGTAAAGACTGAGCCGTGCTGCCACCTTAATTTTAGCCTGCGGTGACAAATACTGAATTTCTGACATAAATAAGATAATAAATTTGTAACATTTAAAGCCACTACCTTTCAGTAATTTTCCATGGCAGTAATATAAAAGGAATAAACGGAGAGACTTTTTTTCCTCAAGTGCAGGTATACAATTAAGGAATGGGGAACAGTGTTCCTAAAAAAGTTGCAAACATAATAACTGGGGTAGTACTCCTAAAAGGACTGAAATGAGCTCATGAGCTTCACCACTATCTATGGTGGCTAACTGTGAAGTGCAGGAAAGTAGTGCAATCAATAAGCATGGAATGGTGCTTCCAAAGATTCAGGAGATGACGAAGTTATTGCAAATATTATATCATCATGTACAAGTTGAAGTATATGGGTAAACTTTAAAAGTTCTTTCTATAATACAGTCCAATCCATAAATGCTTCCTTCTCCATAACACTTCCTGTTCTTCTAAATCCAATGAAATATTTCATTATTAATAAATGATGTAAAATTAGCAAAAGCCTGTAACAAAGAAAAGACAGTTCAGAAGTCAAGAGCTTTAGGGCCAGGGAGATGGCTCAGTAGAATAAGCACTTCCCTGGAAAGTACAAGGGCCTGAGTTCAATCCCCACTTCCGCCAAAATAAAAGTCAAGAGCTTTGAAATCAGGTAGCTCTGAATTTAAATCCTAATTTCATTTATTAGTTTATTATGTTGAACAAGTTCATTAACTTCTCTGAAGCCTTGTATTACGAACTGTAAGTACACAGAACACATACATCAGGCAAAGAACTTAGCCCTTTTGTATCAGCACTCAGGAAGTTGTATTATATGCTAAACTGTGACTCTCACCTTGACTAACTCTCTATGCTGATATCTATTAACTAAGCAACTGCACTGAGAATAGCAATGTGTAATACTAAAACCACATTTGGAATACATGTCGTTTTGGTCTTCTAACTATGTAATGTTTCTAATGTCATAGTAATTATTACTAAACTCTCTTTAAAGTAAAATTTTAAAAAGATTATAGAAGAAAATGAGAGACAAAAATCTAAGTTTTCTTGAAAACATATGGAAATATTCAATCATATGTCGAACCTTGCATAACTATATCTGATAATCTGAGCAACAGATTTGACCACAAATATAGATAATGTATCAGTCATTGTTAATCAGCTATTCTTTTTTAAAAATCTGTTATATATGTATTGTTATATTTTACCCTATTTCTGACTTTGTTTTTGTTTTGCTTGCTCTTGTTTTTACTCTTCAGAATAAAGCAATTATAATAAAAAAGAAGCAACTTCAGCAGAAATATTTTAAAAGAAAAAAACTTGGGAGTAAAGACAATTCATGAAATTTAGAGACTTTCATATACATAATAAACTAACGTTTTAAGGTATTTTCATATTGGAGGATATTATTTCATTTCTCCATCAAGCCACATTACAAGAAGTTGAGTAAGCTCTTGTCTTAATGTAATAAAAATATGTAAAAAATGCATCACAACAAAAGATATGGTCATTGCTGTAAATTATAGCAGTAAAAATATTTTAATATAATTGGAAACAACATAATTCCATCTTATACTCTAGAATCAGATTATTGTCAGCTGGATGGCAATAAATGCACCCTGATGTGATATAAAGCATCGAAACAATAAATTATTCCCTGTCCAACATGAGGAATGATATTCTATTTTTCTTCCTTAAAGTGATACTAGACATTTCTGTGTAAATTGCTACATTTTCCATGCTGCACAATATGCACTTTAAAATCTATTAACTTTCTGAAATTAATGTCACCTTATTTAGTTCAGACACACTTTTTTCTATAGCATTTGACTGTCCTTAAAATCACAGTCAGTACAGAAAGTACAGGGAATAAAAGTTTTATTTAACCTGTTTGTTATGGTTCAGAATTTGACGGCAGAAAAATATTAAGCAATTTTACTGTTTGTGAATAATAACTGTAGAAGACGAATATTAGTCATCTTTAAAGACTATAAGGACTGTATCCCTAGTACTAAGCGTAATTAATGCCAGGAAATGATAGCAACTGCTGATAACTATAAAGTTAAGTATGGACACTCCCCAAATTATGCTAGTTCCACTCACAAGGTTTGAATTTTACAGTGCTATGAAAGCAACGCTCATTCAGCAAACAAACATACTTCAAATCCTGAATTGGACCTTTTCCCAGTCCAGTCCCATGTAGGCAGGATGCTACTTCTCGTTCTGCTAAGCAACAACAGCAAGCTCACCTTCCAGCAGCCACTCTAGCATGAGGGTAGGCGTGTTAGTAAGCTGCAATGTTGAATAGGTTAGGTGTATCAAATTCATTTCTGACTTGTGACATTTTTAACTTAAAAGTGATTGAAAGAGCTCAGCACTTGCAAGAAAGAGTTACTCAGGAACTTCTTTATGGGTGCATTCTCTGAGAATATAATGTTCTTACCACTTCATGCTCACGGTTTCAAAGAAATAAAGCAGCACAGTATGGCTATCATTTCAATTTAAAATATCAGGTACTGTGCTCTTTAACTGAAATAAGGTTACTAACAAAAATATTTGCCTATCTTTCCCTTCTTCCTCATCCCTTTCTCTTCCCTAATTTTAGCTCTATATAGGTTTCATTGAACTATTCTAGATGTCAAGCTGAATGTGTAGAACTTTTAGTAACTGGATTTCCTATCACAGTGTGGAAATTTGCAGCTCCATGTCTTATCCCTCTGAAGAAAGCGAGTACATTGGAGCATGTGTTTGTATACAACACTGACATATATAAAAATTAAATCTAGATAAATTTTTGACAGGTAAATTCCTTAAAATAGCAGAAACACTGTCTTATGTGTCTTGTGTGAAATATTTTTCAATTGTGTTATAAATGGTCTCAAAAAGTGATGAAAAGTACACTAAACTTGACAACAAAATTTTTACACATTTTTACACATAAATACTTACACATTTCCTGGATTCCTCTCACTAAACAATCTTAAGCAGCTAAAATAAAGCCTGACAATTAGGAGCAAGGAATCCAATCATAAACCTCCCCAAAGAAAGTTTCACAAGCTCTAAGCTCTCAAGGGCTTAGTATGAATCTTATACTTAAAAATAAAATAATTAAAGGCTATTTTAGAGAAGGAAATATCTGTTTAAAAAGAAAGGTATCTTCTTGTAGGATCATATATAGAGGCTAACATTCAGGTATAGTATCTCATACTAAAGATTATTATGGAAAATGATTTAGGTGAGGACAACAAGGAGAATGAGGGACCTTGAAACCACGACACATGAGATTCTCTAGCCTGACCACGCTAGAGAATATATATTTTTTGCTAGACAGCTTCATAAAGCCACACAGGAATCAGGAAATCAAAGACAGGATGAGGTGATTTTGCTCAGCATAAAGAAGAGCTGTCCATGAATGAAAGGTGCTGCCTTGGTGAGAGGAGGCTTTCATCACTGGCAGTGTTCAAGGATGACATAACCTGCTACCTCTGCAAAGTTGCACAGAAGGCATTCCTGAATTAATTAAAGGAGGTGTGAAATCTCCAAACATCTGATAAGGTCACTTTTGGTGCCATGAGTTTTCCATTAATAAATGACAAGGAATCCCTTCTGTAAATTCAGGCATGCAAATTCCCAAAGAACATACCTCAAAAGTTATAGACTAATGCAAAATTGCTCTTAAGCATTAGCTGTGTTATACATTGACATAATGTGTTTACATTGTATGCATGCATACAAATTAAGCAGACATACAAGTAAACATTTATGTAAATGGTAATTACAAAAAGGACAGATATTCTTTTCTTATTTGACATTATCAGTTTAAGAGGTACTTCTATACAAGAAAAATTTTTGGGCTACAAATTTTGCCTTAGTAAACTGGAGAAAACATAGTCTTAGAGGAAAGAAAATTGGAAATTAGAAAACATGTTATTATGTCTATCTTTTGAATTACCCCAAACAGGCTGAATTTATACAGTATGCAGTCTTTTCTTGGCAAGTCTAGGGACCACATTTTATTGATGAAATAACAAAAAAAAATTTCTATAAAGTACTAAGCTACTTGCCACTTTCTATCAGTATATTTTACATTTTAAAATAATTATAAAGATAGTTAAATGCAAATGCCAAAGCCAAAGGAAGAGAACTCTGCTTCTCTAACATTCACCATCTTTTAGTTTGAGAAAGGTCAAATTCTAAGGAAAACATATCACAGTATATGTCAATGGTAGAATTCAACTACAGTGCACTAATTAATTCATATCTAATTGTCTTTCTCCTTTGTTCTGTACTTTTTGTCAAAACTAACTGCTTTGAAGAAAAGATAAAAGGAGTGCTAGAGTTAGACCTGGCTATTTCAGGGTTTCCTCAGAATCCAACAATGCATTAACAATAAATGCTGGCCCAAAGGAACCATTTGTTGTTTTAAAACAATGAATAGTAAAGCACTAGCAAACCACTTAGATGTGATTGCCCTTTCAGCATTATTAACTTAGGCAAAATGACAGGCTAATTTATAGGGTTTGCACCTGTCAAGGGCAGAGTCTTTACTAATGCAGTTTACACTGGCCAAGAGATTTGTCATCAGGCTGAGGTTGAACTTCGATCTTCTGTTGAATACACTTTAACACAAACACATGGCATCAAGGCTTATTTTGATCAAGACAACCCTTTCAGAAACCACACAGTCAGCTCACCATCGTGCAAGTACTCAAACCTGAAGCTGAAGGAGGACTGCATGTACCCAGCAAAACCATTCGTTTTGCCCTCAATCTTTCCAAGAGCCACTATAATTTTCCTTAATCTTCTATCTTTTAAGATATACCATGCTTCCCACATTGTTATTAGAACACAATTTTAAAAATAATTTATGCCATATAAATAGAATTTCACTTAATCATGCCTTAAGTACCTTCTAACATCAAGAAGTCTTAAAACACTGAGACATTTCAACTGTCATTCATATCTAAAACAAAGAGAAACAAACTTGGATTTTTAACCCCATGCGGATAAAAATAAAATAAAAGGTTTTTTTTTCAGTATTTGTAGTAAATAAAGTGTTCTTTATGTAACATTCACCAGTGTAGCAGAACTGCCTATCTATAACATCAATGAAAAGAGACAGCTAGACAAGAAAAATGATTGTTTTTCATAAATGTTCAACTCCTACAACACATTTTTACTAAAACTGAGGATATTTTTATTGAAATTTCAGTGTTTGAGAAAGCATCGAAGTCTTCAATGAAAACTATGTAGCACATATTTGATCACAATAAATAACAATAAAGTGCTGTACAGATATGCATACTAAATGATTTTATATCAACTACGAAGAATTACACATTCCAAACTTACTTGAAATGATCATACAGGGTTTTATAGGAAAATTTCTAACAGACTGAAGTTTATAGTCATAATTGATTCTATTTCAATGCAATGTAGGAAAAAAAGGTATAACCTGTTTGCTAGTCAAACAATTGTGAAAGCAAGTATGTTAGCTGACCCAGTAATCAGACATAGTCTTTATAATTTTTGAATAAAATTTTATGTTAAGCTTATGTATCATTTTATATGTAGAAGGGTTGCAGAATATAAATAATTACTGATCAGAATAACAAGTTAAATGTGATGTTTTATCTCTGATCAAGCTAGGCAATGCAATGAACTATGATCTATAATACAAGCCTAAACTAAGCAATTGATTTCAAAAAATGATTGAAACTCCCCTAGCAAGTCTACTAATATATTTAATATTTTGAGTATTAATATATTTATAAGAAAAAGAAGTTAAAATCAATAGAAGCATAGAGTGTTAGAAGTCACACTGGTCTAGCCTACCATTAGTTGTACAACATATTTTCCCATTCCATCTCTCTGTACTAAGAATAGCCTATATTCAACCTTACAAGATCTATTATTTTTCAGGTTCTATTTATAAATCAGTTCACACATACATTATCAGGACAAAGATGTGAATAACTAAAAGCAACAAAATGATTCATTTAAAGTCCTTGTTTAGAAGATAGTCTTTGTTAAGCTATATCTAAGCTTGCAGCTAGTTTGAATTGATAAAATACAGGCATATGTTTAACCATCCCTAAAAATTAACAAATCAGCTGTGATAGGAGATGCAATTTGAACCATTAGACAAAGAAATATAGAAGGGCACCAGAAACGCTAATAATCATTATTAATTGTAATCTTAGTTGGGTTTTGTTTCTTTATGATAAAGTTGCTTTTGATAAATCTTTGGTCATTTCTCAATAGCTAAGATTTATACGGTCAGCAAGCACATCATATTTTGTCAGATAATCTGAAAGAGTCCCATTAATTTGTCACTTCAGTTATTTGTGCTTTTGACAAGGACAGCTTTAAGTGAAAAAACAAATAGAGTAAAATATGACTTTTTTCAAAACTATGCCTTAATTTTTTTTGACTGCAGAAGAGAGTTTAACACAAAAACCAATAAAATAACAGAAATATAAAAAGGATGGAACATAAAAATGTAATCTGAAAATGACTGAAATGTGTTCATTTTTCAGTGCTTTCTAGGGAATCACTTGTTTGGGGTTGTAAAAATAACCACACTTTCTCAGTAGCTGAAACCCTTTCATTGAAACAGGTATCGTTGTGTATCTGAATCTCACGTAAAATAAAACTATGTTAAAAATGACAATTCAGCAGAGTTTTAAACACAATTTAAAGAAGCAATAATTCACACATTTTTTCCTACTGAAAAAAACTAAAATATTTCTAAAATAATTAAATTATGCTTCTTACTCAAAAGTTTTTTATAGTAATTTTCTTTTAGAAAAAAGTCAAGCTTTCTTTCATTCCTTCCACCAAAAGAAAAGGATCATGAGCAATATTTTAATGTAATATTTTAATATATCTCCTGGATTTTGCTTTTAAAACTGCATATTATGAGTTTTAAACATTTTAAAATTCTCAAAAATATCTAGTCTTCCTAATATAATGTAGTATATATTTTCTTAAAATACATTTCTAAAACAGTCATTTCAGAATACTATTTCCAATTTTCTCTCTATAAAAATTGCTTATTAGAATTTGCACAAATTCAAATTTACTTTTGAATTTGAATAAAACTGAGAAAGATGCAACATCAAACTTATTAATATTGATACACCTAAAGTATAAAAGTCTTGATTAAAGGACTCATTTCCTGATCAATATGTTAACTCTGAATGCTTCAAATTCATAAAAAATAATACAGCAGGTATTTCCATATTTAACATACCATCATCAACCATCAGCATATCTTAAGCCGTTACATAAAGTATCGTAAGAGTTTCAGATATACAAAAAAATTTAAATCCCTGTTAAACATTCAAGTTTACTTCTGCAATCACTCAGTTATACTGTTGTGTTTTCATATCAATAATCAGATCATCATTAACCACTTCAAGCGAGCACAAACTCTAGGAAAACAAAACAATGGTAAATGTGGGCATGCCAATGTCTTTAAATGTAAGCCAGCTTGCATTTCTTAATCTTATGGCTTTGAGGATGTTGCTGCTTGGCCCCCCCATTTTGCTACAAAGTAGAGCCATGAATGAAATCCCACTGTAAGATCCTATTTTCTCTCACTTACATGTATGCTGGAGAAAGTGGAGTTGACCTGGATGTTTTAAGCACAGGAACTGGGAATTTCCAGATAGCAGGAGAGCTCGTTTTCCATTTCAATGGCATGTTGTCACCACGGTACTACAATAACAGTAAACAGCGTTTCCATAACAGACTACCAACCAGGACTTCCATTCCACACTGTACTGACACAGCAGTGGCTGCCGCGGAGAATAAGCGAATGATTCTGCCCTTAAACCAATGCTTCCAATCTGTAAAATAGGACTGCAAGGTACCTCCTTTAAATTGTCCTGTCCCCTAAAGCAATATGATGATTCTAGCATTCCAACTCAACAATAGTGCCACCTCGTTAGGAAAGCACTGACTGCAGTGTGTGTGTGTGTGTGTGTGTGTCTGTGTGTGTGTGTCTGCACTGTGTATTTCACACAATGCAGCTTTATTTAATAAAAGCAGGAAGGTTTTTTTCTAAAGCTTGCAATACCATTGTTTTACCTTAGCAAAGATACTGCAGCAATATTCTATATTCTACACCTATTAACCTGATTTCTAACAAATAGTAGCAGAAAATAATAGATGGGTTTCATATGAAAGTGAAACAACATACCTACTCAGAATACACTTGTCATCCTCTGAACATTCTTCTTTTGAGCTGCAACAATACAAATGGGATATAAACCTCAGCATAGCCTTAGGCCACAGCTAATAGAGATCAGTGACTAAATTCAGCAGTCTGCTTTCTTCCTGTGCAAGCTCTGGCCTCACAATACAAGCATGCCATTATGGGAAAAGCCCGTTTAAAAATGACAGTCCCTCTGTTTTCCAGTCAAGAGAAAAATGTAAGAACAAATATAAACTGCTGCAGAACTCTGCACGCTCTTCTAGTAGCTTCTGATTCAAGTAGCTCTCCTCTCCCTATTTTTATTTCCAAGCCAGAATAATCAAAATCTCACACATTACAACACGCTGTGGTAACACGAATATCACTCTGTCTTCTGCAGCAGAGAAGTACAGAATAGCGTGCTCTTAATAGCAGTCCTCAGAGGGACGCTATCAACAATCTAATTCAATACTGCCCTCCCTTTTTCTCTCCCCTTTCCCCTCCCACTCAACCCCCTTCCTCCTCCCCCTCCCCGCCCCTGAACAGCTCACAAATTGTCTAGAAGAGAGACCAACACTGCTGGCCAAGCAGGTGTCCAGCAGGGACCACTCCAAAGCTCAGCAGCCGTCCTGTAACCTCTCGGGATTAGCGATTGTCAAAGAGGTTCAAAAACTGAAGCTGCTGTCAAAGGCAGCTGGAGGCATTTCGTGAAAGTCCTGGCAAATAAAGGGTTCATCTACATTGCTTTAAAATTCATCTAAAAATAGCATTTTAAATGTCCCCAAAGTGATTGAGTGTCTTAAGTTTCTGTTTAAAGCATCTAAACAAATACACAAATTTTCTATACTGGTCTAGAAAATGAATTTAGGTTAAATTATTATTATGTTGAACTCTATTTATGACTTTAAGAATTTCTCTTGTGACACAGGCAAGTCACCACCACTAAAAACAAACTTTCATAGCACCATTCTATCCTACTAAAACAACTGTGTTTTGAAATAGCAAAACCTATCAAAATTCTCAAAAAACAGTATTTAACTTACCAGAAATACAACACAGAAACACTAAAAACATCATAAGTAACTTTCTTTTAGAATAGAGATCAATACAAACTCGTATTTACTTACTGAACACAAACATATATGCAGCATATATGTAAATAAATGGAAAAGGAAGCATATTGTGAAATTCTGACTAATAAACACGAGCTTTATAAATATTAAACTGAAAATAGGCATTATTAGTTCACATATAATTTCCATTTAGCCTATCATACATAAACACCCTGAATGTGCATGTGCGTGCGCACACACACACACACACACACACACACACAGTCACAAAATTTAAATCATATTTCTGACTGCTTTTAATACCCACATACAAAACTGTCTCAAGACATCTTGAAAAGAATCAGAGGAAGAAGTATCCATCAATAATTTCATAGCCATGAAAATATACTGTACATTTAAAAGGTTTAAAAAGTACCACTAATATGAATATACTATAGTCAGTATTTTACATTAGGTGATTTTATATCACAAAGCAAAATGTTTCAGGTACAATCAGCATTGCCAAATTGATACAAACTCAAAGAAGAAAAAATTACATATATAAACATAAACATACACACACACACATGCACACACACCCCTCTACACACAGACATACACATATGTATGCATCAAGTTTGGAGTGTCTCATTCCAGATTAAGTTTCAAACAAATTTTCAAACTCTAAAAGCACCTAAAAATACAAAATTTAAGACAGTTCAATATTTTTTAAGACAGCTCAATATTAGCTTTATGCAGTAAAGAGACATTCTGAAAGGAGATTCCACCATGGCCAAGTTGATAAAAATTTTACAAAGCAGTAGTGGCAAATATGACTTTACCTCCTGAGAAAAGACCCATAAACTATGTAAAATTATGTCGAAGAAATACTTTTAATTTGTCTATGGAGACTCCTCAAAATTTCTTAGCAGAAAATGGTGTTTTTCAAAATTCTATGAGTTACCCTCATACGCACCTGAAAAAGTTACTATTTAAAGATTCTCACATTATTATTATTCAATAGACGATCCACTGATTGAAAAAAGCCCAACATATTTTTGGGCTAGTCTCATGAGGCTCCCAAAACAACAAACCAAAATCATTAAAGTTCAGCCTAGATTTCTCATAGGCTTAGACTTTAATTTTTGTTTTGTGGTTCTCCAATAATTGTAATGTTTATTTAAAATGAAAAGAAAATAAGATTGTTTTCCTCCTCTCTGTACTCAGCGTCCTGAAAAACCTAAAATCATTGTAACTAATGGCAAACATTTATTTATATTCAGTTCTTCCTTTTCCTTTAATAAAGTACTAAGTCATTGGTAATTATCTCTCATGAGCAAATAACTATTATGCCAGAGGCTTTAAAAATAATTCCCTTAAGTAGAAATATAGCCCATGAATTCTATTTTATACTTTTAATTTGCTTAATAATACCATTCCCCATACATCTTTTAGAAATAAACTTCAGCCAGGTAAAATCACCCCAATTACAAATTAGCAGTATCCAAACTAATCATGGCAAAGTCTTTACTAGTAACTATACAGGGTAATTATAATTAGCATTATACTCCAGAACTGAAAATATTTACATCTTCACAAAGAAAAGGAGATTATTAAATACATATTTTAAATATAATTTTACAAGGCTCAACATCTATTTCAATATTTGAGACTGGTAAATGTCAAAAGCCCTCAGTTACATCATAGAAAACACTGATTTCATTCACAGTAATTTGGTTTCTTTTATGGACCATCACCTCAAACAAGACTGAGGACAATGTACATGAAAGATCTTCAAAGCATATTATGAACATTAACTAATCAATGAAAAATGCCAGTGAAATGCACATCTTACTGATATAATAAACAACAGGCAATGATGGTTCTCAGCAAAGGCTATGGAAAGAGTCCTTCTTTTTTTTTTTTTTTTTTTTTGTCTTTTTGAGACAGGGTCTTACTATGCAGTTCAGGCTGGCCTTAAGCTCACTTTGTAGCTCAGGCTGGTCTCGAACTCACAGCAATCCTACTTCCTCAGCCTCCCAAGTGCTGGGATTACAGACATGCGCCACCATGCCCCGCTTGGAAAGAGTCTTTCTTGGCCCAATTTTGCAACGCAGAATTCCCTAGCTGCTAATGTAGAAAGAGAAGATTTTTAGAACTTTCAGTACTCTTAGCTATGTCCCAGAGGCCAGGGACATAGTTTCTAGACATAAGTACCTGCCTGGCAAGCACAAGGTACTCAATTTGATCCCTGATACAAAAAGAAGGAGGAGGAGGAGGAAGAGGAGGAGAAGGAGGAAGAGGAAGAGGAGGAGGAAGAGGAAGAGAAATAATCTTGTCCAGTACCTTCATTATATGATGAGAAAAATGAAGTTCAAAGAAGTAGACTCATTTGGTATCATAGTAATGGCTGGCATCAGAACTGTTCTCAATCTTCTAGTCTAAGAGTCCAGATATAGAACCCATTTGCCTTATTTCCAATTAGACCATTCCACATGATGCACGTTTCTATCTGAAGTAAACTACATTCTACAAATATCCCAACACCTTCTAAAGAAACAAGGACTTTCCTAACAAAGGTACACTGAAAAAAAAAAAGTGGAAAAGAAACAGCAACAATGAGAAGCTGCACCTAAGGTAATATTTACAAAGCACTAATTTCAGAAAGTGTTTAAAATGATTAGGGAGAAAAAGGTAAAGCCAATTTAAATTAGCTGTGGTATAGGGGAAAAGTGCAAAATGCAACTAGCAGTCTGATTTTTTTTTTTCTCAAGGTAAATATGCCTAAATAACTTTGCCCTAAAATTTAATTTATTCTTTTGATAAAATTTTTGTCACAAGGGTCAGCAGATTAAAGCAGCTTCAAGCAGGCACAGGGGCTAGGGGTTCAATACCCAGGCCTTCAGTTTGGGCCCTGCCCCCAGGGCATGCTGGGAAGGCAATTGAGCGTGGGAGTGGTGGCTGTTGGTGCACACCTGTAATCCCAACTCTTGGGAGGCTGTAAACAGGTGGATCACTATGAATCTGACCTAGTAGTGAGACTGAACACTTTGTAGAACCTTCCCTAAAAAACACACATAGAAAAAATATTTTTATCATGAATATCACCTCATCAAATGAACTAATCAATAATATATTCTCTACCTAATTTCTCTACATTTTTCATGGTATGCCTTAACTACCTTTTCCTTGTAAGTTTTGGTTAATTCTATGATAGGTACAGCTAAAGACTACAAGTATTACCCACATTTGTGTGCACAGGCACTAGAATCTCTTCAATCCTGACAATGTCTCTTTAGACTAATCGAGAATATTAATGTCATTCACACTGCCTAAACAAGATTGCAAATCATGCCAAAATGTGTGCTCTATTTGTGTTCTACCAAGTAGCAAAAGTATTGGGATGACAACCAAGAGGGACTAATATTTTAAAGAATGCAAAAAATACGGATGATAGAGGAAAAATTTTAATATCTTAAGGGTTTAGTCTCACAGGAAATATGGCTGTTGCCATTTGTGGCTCAATACATTTGTGTGTCTATACACATATGGCTATATATATATACATTTATGGCTATATATGCATATATATGTAAACTTCATTTCTTTATGTGAAGTTCAACATAATATATACTTATAATTTCCTACTAGATATTCATACCTGCAGCCTGGCTACAATCAGAATGGAAGAGTCCCACATTTCTTAAAGAGAACTACATTGGAAAGTTCTATCTGGGGAATTTTCTTACACAGAATTCTGTGGATCCTTATAGTCAGACAAAGGTTCTATGAAGATATACACTAATATACTTATGACTATGATTGGACTGATAAGAGTTCCTATTAACCTTTCATAATACAAACAAGCACAAGGATACAGTTATGCAGGCATGTTACTCATGCGCATGCAGGCAGAATTCCCCATATCAGTGTCATCATGACTTAAAGGGCAGGACTCTTCATAGCATTAATGGTTCCAGAGGCTAGGAAGGGTACCAAGTAAGTAATTGGTAGTATCGCAAGAGGAAGATCTCACATGCTGAAACATCAGAAAACAGTGGAAAGCAACCAAAGAACAAGGCAAGGGGTGAGGAAAAGTAATGGCTGACAAATGGTAGTAACTCCTGATACATTGTGACATTTTTAAATTTTCTTTTTGTATAGTCAGGTAAAAGAAGTTATGGTGCTAAGGCAGTTTTTGGAAATGAGCAAAAATATAGAAGACCAGACAGCAGGTAATGAAGGTTTAGTTGTTGGGGACCCAAAGGTCCAATCATTCTTACAAACCTTCTGCCCTTGAATGCGTCAATATAATCTGCTCTGTTTAAAACTGTCTTAAACTTCCAAGCCTAGTGTTTGTATTGTGCTTGAGTAGAAGTGGAAATCAATGATATTCTAAACATATACTAGTTTCATAACTGATTTCTATTACCACTTAAAAATTTTTGAAATAAAAAGCAATATAGAAGACAGTTGATAATCATCAAATAAGGAATAATGTACCCAATGTTCCAGTAAGAGATTATGGCACTGCAACACCCTGTGCAATAGTCATGCTATATCATATACCCTCCCCAAATTACTACCTGTCCTTCAAGAAGGAACCCCTGAGTCTTTGTATTTTACCAATTCTACAGTATTCTGAACACTCTGGGAATCACTCAAGAATTTGTTGAGTAAACTGAAAGAGAAGTTTAAAAGTGGAAGTATTATGGACTCAGAATTATATATTGAAGCCAATGTTCTGGAATTTAAAAAAGCATTAAATCTGTTATTACTAAAAGTAGAGTTTGGGTAAGACCAATATTTATTAATTTAGAAACTTTATTTATTTATTTATTTATTTATATATATTTTGGCAGAATTGGGGATTGAACTCAGGCCCTTGCGCTTGCCAGGGAAGTGCTTATTCCACTGAGCCATCTCCCCGGCCCCCAATTTGGAAACTTTATACTACAAATTCCTTAAAGTGAATACAGCGCACACAAACACATGGACACACACAATTTGTTTAAAATAGGCATATATCAAAGAAAAATTTCCAGACTATATTCTTAACTAGAATAAATTTTTCTAATGAAATTTCTCTCACTTCAAATAATAATAATAATTAATAATAGTAATAATATATGTTAGGTTCTCTCTCAGCAACAGTGTAGGTACCTCCTTAGATTACACTGGTTCAATAAAATAGCAAGTCACTTCAGGCTTTACTTTTCTTTTTTTTTTTTTTCTTGCAGAACTGGAGATCAAACTAAAGCCCTTGTGCTTGACAGGGAAGCACTTATTCCACTGAGCCATCTCCCCCAGCCCATGTAAGCTTTTCGGAAATGTAAATTAAACCAGAGCCTGCTTTCAAACTTGGTTTCATTGTTATGTGTATTGCTTTCTTGAAAGTAAAAAAAAAAAAAATCAAAGAAAACAAAAAATAAAAACTCACTTAAAATGTACAATGCAGGCCAGGGGTGTATCTCAGTAGTAGGAGGGGTTGCACAGCAGCATGCAGGAGGCCCTGGTTTAATACCTACCACAGCCAATTAATCAACCAGTCAATAAATAAATAAATATATGGCATACCTGAAGGCACAGTAAAATATGGTTCTATTAAACAAAACAATGCAGTGGAAACTTTTCAAATAATTTCACTACACTGTTTTAATGTTGATAGAATCAAATATAGGAACAAGATTGCCAGAGCTACATGAAGATAACATTACCCATCTTTATACAGTACATATAGGGAAATCCTGTACTATTTTGCTAAGAGTAACCAATTTATATTATTACTTATGTATCATTAGTAAAGACTTTTAATAATAAGCACATCACATACCAAATCTTAAATGAGATACCCAAAAGCATTCATTTTTCTACATTATTTTATAAACAAATATTTATAAGAATTTTCCTTTTTTTTTCTTCCAGAATGGGGGAGTGAACTCAGACCCTTGTGCTTGCCAGGCAAGCGTTTATTCTACTGAGTTTTTTTACCCAATCCAGAAATTTCATACAGATCTTTGCAAAACTACTTTCAGCAATCTTTGAACTTCAATTGAAAAAATAATGCTATAACTCTATAATACTTATATTTAAATCTAAATAGTTAGTATATACACATGTGAATTTTCAGCACTATAGCTAAAAATAAAATTAAACAATTACCATTATCCAATCTCTTCAACTATCTTTTAGTAAGTCTTGATTACAGGATATTTACAGTATAACCATAATAGTTTTTGGATAACCAGCAGCAAACACTTTAATGGAAAGCTAATCATGATGATTCACTGAAAACCTGCAATACTATTTAAATTTTTCCATAACAAGACCCTTTTATATTTGATTGCTTTAACAAGATTTTACTATCTCCTAAGCCTAAATAACTAAAACTTCACCTTTCTTGTACAGATATTATAGAAATCATTAGTGTCTAAAAATAGAATTTTTCACTGTGCACTGAATGAGAAAGTCTCACACTTCAACAATATCCCAATCTCAAAGTTGATCTTATGACCCATTATCATAATGTAAAACCCAACAGCTTAGCTTATGGGTGTAGTTTTGAGATTTGCTTACTATGGTAATACCTAAGAGGCTCAGCAATGTGGCAAATATTTTTATTTTCATTACTATCTCCAGATCCTTCTTTTTTTTCTAGTTTAGAGTTGCTTTCTTTAGTGATTTCAAGTTCTCTGAAATAAGAAGCAGTTATATTGAAAGATGTCACATATATGACAGTAAGTTTAAATTACAGAAACTAGCTGAAAAGTATACAATTTAACGTTGTTAGACCTACAAACAACAATTTCATTAAAAATCATACTGTAAAAAATGCTTATGTGTTGTGATCTATCCACAGCACTGTTTTGCTGTCATATCTAACTTTATTATTTGTATACACTGGTTACACAATGAGGGAGAGGTGAGCCATTTCTTTTCCTTTATCTCATACAATGTTATCAAGTATAATAAAAGCTATTCTGAATAAAAACAAAAAAAAACTGTCTTCTAGGTTGAATTGTCTTGTCAGGTTTAAACTAGAGGTTGCTTAATTTTAGTTTCCCGACTGCCTTTCCAAGATCATCTTCAGGTAACATGCTCAAAACTACTTCATGTCTTTAAAATCAAATCTATGTTTTAAGTAATCATTCATTTCTCATGGATTTCTGAAGTCACATAACATTTAAGTGAAATATATTTTGCTTTCAGCTAGTGCATATTTATCCATTAACTCATTTTTTGGCTTAATTTAAGTCAAAGACACTTTTTGGCCTTTTTATGAGTATCCCACAAATTTTGTCTAAATTCCTATGACACTGTTCGGACATTAAACAAAATATTTATATTTGGGAATTTCCAGAAATGCAAGTTTTCAAGACTTAGATTTGTAAAGTATACAGCAACAAATCTCTACCCTAAAATCTGTGAACAGTAGCAATACTGAATTTAAAATGATACTGTCAAAGAGAAAAGGCATTGGCAAATGTATTTAATTAGGACCAAGCTTTCTCACTTGTTGACTAAAATGCATTTGTTTCAATTGATACCTGCTTAGTATCTTAGCTATTATAGACAGCAATAGGTTACGCAGACTCCTTGGCTACCAAAATCAAACAGTTCACCTCGCCTACTACAAATACCTAGAGAGCAAGTACCTAGTTCAAATATCAATTTGCTGAGAATTTATGACTTTGGTGGATGTATCTAATACACAAAACCCACCCATACTCTGGCTACAGGGCCCTCAGTTTAATCAGGCAGGTTAGATACTCAAAAATGAAAATAAACAAGAATAAATACATTGTTATACTAAAGCCTTAACCACAGAGAACCATGGCTAGCTTAATTTTTAGAAATTAATTTAAAATTAAAAACTAATACCTAGCTATTAAAGTATATATTTTTTACATTTTTGATGTAAATTTTTCTGTTCTTTTCAACCTTAAGTTTTTTAAAAACTCAAAAGCCAGGAGGTGTGGCACATTCCTGAAATCCCAGCATTCAGGAGGTTAAGGTAGGAAGACAGCTTCCTTCAAAACAACCCTGAGCTACAAAGTGAGTTCAGGGCCAGCCTTAACTGCATAGTAAGACACTGTCTCAAAAGAAAAAATTTAAAATGGGCACAAGCCTTTCTAAAGCATAAGTTTCCAAAGTGTACAATAGATACTGCAATCTATTTCAGAAGATATAAAACAAAACAATGAGTGCAAACAATAGTTATCATTCCCCCATGTGCTCCTTAGTGCGCACTGCCCCACTTGATACACTTCAACATGAAACACAGATGTTGCTGAAAGAAGAAAGGCTCTTTTCTTGAATGTAAAACAATCAAGAGTGAAAGGCAAAACTTTTCTACCTCTAAGGCAGATGCTCCCAAACACTCATGTGCCAAGAATCACTTGGGTTGAATCAAAGTAGAAATCTGGAGGTAAGGACTCTGCATTTGAAACAAGTACTTCAGCTGATTTAGGTGTACTAAACTTGAAGAAACATTACATGATGGGTAAACTTGCTAAGCTGTACTCAAGACATCCCAGCTTGTATTCTTTATACTGGAAACATTGTGTTTTCTTTATGAATTCCTGGTCCTCTTTAGTACAGAAGTTCCCTATTCAACACCAGGTGTCAAACTGAACTGTCCATAGCCATTATCTTGCCCTCCCACACTCTAAATCCTTTGCGGTCTGGGAGAGTCTGAAAGCAACAGTGTCCAGCTGCCAGACAGACTTGCACAGAGGCAGAGTGGAAAATTCTGAAGCACGGAAGTTAGAAAACAAATTCAGTACAATTATGTGGCTTGATCAATACAGACTTAAAATTTAAAAACTCTGAAACCTTTTCCACAAGGAAGAATGCAAATGAGGCTAGAGTGAGGCACTTGTGGTCCAGGTGCAACTCTGTCACTAATTAGCTTGATGCCTCCCAGTGCATCTTTCCTCATTGTAAATTAAAGAACGCTACCTTCCTTGTTCCTCTCACAGCAATGTTATGAAAACCAAAGGTACTTATGTTGGTGAAAGCACACTGGAAAACATGAAGCACAATTCAATGATGTGTGGTACTTTTAATAAATTTCTTAATAAACACATCACCCCAGACATCACTGGAACTTTAATAACTGAATGTCTTCTATTATCTCAGGGTCTCTCATGAAAATAAATTCACATTGGAAAAACTGTAGAGGAAGATGCAGACCCTTGGACATACCCTGAAGTTGATTTTTTGAACATATCCTTGAAATCGGCTTGTTTTAAAGACAATTGCCTCCGTCTCCTGAAAGAGGAGTGCAAAAAAAAAAAATTCTGGTTAACAGTGACTTTTTTGTACTTAGCTCAAATTTTTCAAAGCATGCTTTAAAAGTATTGCAGCTATAAATTAATAAATCATATTTTTATATATTGAATAGTTAAGGTCACACAGAACAATTTAAAACTATGTAAATTAATTTTTAAAAACCTTAAAAATTCTAAGTCATAAAATTCTACTTGTTTTTAGAAGCTATCTTAATATTTCAGAAGCTCTAGAATAAAATCTGACATTAAGTATGACATTTATTTGCAGCTGATCTATAAACTAGTTCAACATGGACACGAGGAAACATTTTGCCAGAAAATATATGCTTGGTCCTTGGAATGATTTGTCATTTTTTAGCATTTTAAGCTTAAAGGTCAATTCTTCGCTGATATACTACTTTGCCATAAAACCGTGATTGTAAATGACACACACTACAAGCTTTAAGAGAACAGATGGCTAATGTTCCTCTTGGTTCATTTCCTACCAATTTTCTTGTTTTCATACTCCTAATTAATAAAAACATATAAATAAACATAGTCTCTTCTAATCAGAAGATTTGGTTTTTACAAAATTCCGTCATATATTTAGCTCCTTTGGTTAAATACACAAAGAGCAATGTTGGATAGACTTGTGTTGCCCCCTCAGGAATGCAGTTTTAAAAGCTGAGACTACTACAGGAGCACTGCAGTATATAGTGTTGATAATCAACACTAAAAATGACAGGAAGCCAACAGATGTGTGATCAGCTCTAACACAATATTTATTTATATTTACTTCATTTATGTTGTTATTAGCTTAAAGGAAACATTCACCTTACTGAATGTTGTTTTTTATGCTTTTTTTTTAAAGAACTGTCATTTTTTTCTGGGTCATCTCATACATACTGTTGTATTATTAAAGTCAGAACTAAATCAAAGTCGTAGTCTAATAGTATCTTTAGAAAGCCCTTGATAAAGACCTTATCCAAAATGTTGTTAAATCTAATAACTTCCTATGAAGACAGACAGGTGGCAAGCATTTTTTTCTTAGGATGATAAATTCAAACGGAATCTCCATAATAACAATAGTATTCGAAATGCACTTTTAAAATGCTACACATATAGATATCATTTTTGAATAATAACAAGTAGCAGTAGGTTAATTTCACACTCGTTATATTTCAGCACAAGCACCACAAAGCAAATAACAATTATTTCTTTGCTTAGCAATACATTAAATATCTTTAAATACAGATTGTTTTATATTCCTATTAATATTATTTCTTTTCTTTGTGTATGTAAGAAGAATCTGGTGTGCCACCTTCTGGTTACAGAATGAAATTATATATTTCTACACAAGTCACTATTTTTTATTTTAACTATATATCTATATATATATATATATATATATATATATATATATATATATATATATATATAAATCTGTATTACATTTGAGCTATATAAATAAATCTAGACCACAGTCTGAAGTGAATAAAATTTCCTTAGAGGTTTTGGTAAAAATCAAGCTTTATACACGTTCCCTGTTATTTTTACATGGTTACCAATATGTCTCCTGAATTCTACAATACATGTAAAATTGATTTTGTATACCATTTCACAGACACACATGAAAATTACAGTCTTGCTACTCTAATCAATAAGTAAATAAAAGAAAGGTCTCTTACCAATAAGCCCATTTTTCTCTTAAGGTTTGAACTCTCATCATTTGTCATGTTCTTGTGGATCCCTCTCTCATCAAATTCTCTGGAGTTTTAAAGTTAAGAGCTGTGAAGCACAGCTAGGCTCTGCTACATAGTAGCGCACCCCAGTGCATCTGACTGGTATAACACATCAGCTGCAGCTCCCAAAAGCAAAAACAGGCTTCATACATTCACAGAACTATGCACTGCACATCTTCTCTTCACAGGAAATTTTAGTCAGTGTTGTTGAACTATTTATATTTACATCTAAGCTCCTAATCAGATATGAAAATGAGAACCACATGAATCGAGCTTAGTTCCAGTAAACTGAACTAGAACAAAATGCTCATTTTAAAGCACAGGTGGAGAGAGGCAAATACCAACTTTAAGGGGAAAACATATTTACGTGCACTCAATCTTATATGATTATAAATCTTTATTATTTTCCAGGGATTGAACTCAGGATGTTGTGTTTGCCAGGCAGGTGCTTATGCCACTAAGACATATCCCTGACAATAAGTTCTTATTATCTTTAACTCTGTCCTCTCCCTTGCTCACAGAAGTCACTCATTAAGTCCAGTCTTTTTTAAAAATTGATTTTTTAAAGAATCTACTCACTTTTTTAAGCAAATAAAGTATTTCAAGAAAAGAATCAGCAACTAGGGTCCATGCATCTCCCATTTTCAATCTATAAATCACATTATTTTTAGATATTTTATTTTAATTTAATTTAATTTTATTTTATTTTATTTTATTGCAGTACCAGCGATCACACTCAGGACCTTGCGCTTGCCAGGCAAGCACTTATGCCACTGAGCTATATCCCCGGCACTAGATCATGTTTTTAAAATAAGACTACACATGATGCAATTGAAGTGTTCAACGAGTATTTTATTGTAAAAGACTACTTATTTGTTTAATTATCTTTTTAGATTCTATACTTGGTGTTTCAGAAATAAAAATGAATAAGACTCAATGGAAGTCTGAGGAAGCTCCTAGTTGAGTAGCGGCAATATCTACATACTGAAAATACAAAATAAGCTACATAAGCTTTAGTAGGCTTGACCCAGGATTCTACAACAGCAGAGGAACAAATGAGATTAAAGATTGAGGAATCCATCAGAAAGGTTCTAAAAGAAATAGCCTATGAAGAGACACAGATAACTCAATAGTGCAACATATTTGGAGGACCGGCAATGTCTTCAAAATAACAAGAGGCCCAGGGAGATAACTCAGAAGTCTAAGCATCTGCCTTGCAAACTCAAGGACCCAGGTTTGATCCCTGGAACAGTTGGGTAGGCTGAGACAGGAGGATTGCTAGGAGTATGAGCTGCATAGTGTGACCCTGTACCAAATAAATAAATAAAATATTTTTAAAAATTTTAAAAAGCTGCAAGAAGAATGTTAAGGGGAATGAATTTATAGTAATGCAGGAATCTTTTTTTTTTTTTTTACAGAACCAGGGATTGAACTCATGCCCTTGCGTTTGCCAAGGAAGCACTTATTCCATTGAGTTATCTACCCGGCCCCCAATGCAGGAATCTTATAGCAGAAGATCACATAAAAAAAGGTTTGTATTTTACCCTTTAAACTGCAAAAATGGAAACAGAAGCACATGATAAGATCTTATTTTTTTAACATCTCCAGTGAAGGGCTTTTAAAGGAGTAAATAAGTGTAAGAGAGAACTTTTTTTAAAGAAGTTAATGGTCAGACATGGTGACACAACCCTGTAACTCTAGTACGTTGGGAGGTCAAGGCAGAGGATGTAAAGTTCAAGCCCAGCTTGGACAATTTAGTAAAATGCTCTCTCAAAAACTAAATAAATTGAAAGGGCTGAATATCTAGCTCTGTGTTAAAGTCCTAAGTTCAACTGCAAAAAGTATTCAAAATAAAATAAAAAGAGTTGGGCTAGTGAGATAGCTCAGCAGACTAAGTGCCTGCTTAGGCAAGCACAAGGACCAGGTTTGATCCCCAGCATTACATGTCTCTCCAGCCCCACCCCCAGGCACGCTAAGTCTGGGTGTGGTGGTGCACACCTATAATCCCAGCACTGGGGAGGCTGAAAACATGAAGATCACTACCTTGTCCAAGCTGTGTACTGAGATCCTGTGCCAAATACATAAAAAATAAAATAAAATTACAACTTAATGGTTTGCTGAGACATGAACCTAGGACAAGTAGCTGGACCAGAGAAACAAGTACTTGGGTGTGAATATTTAGTATTCTCATAAGGGGAAACAAATTACACAACTCTCAGTATCAAACAGTCTTCAAGCTCACATGAGTTTTGGCATTTAGTATTCAGCTTTCTCATCTCCTTGTTTGTATATGCACAATATCCTAAATTCCACAATGATGCAAAAATCACATCATATTTACTTACACAGACAATGAAAAATATTTTCATCTTTGGCAATAATTTTATGTTAAAGTTGGCTAAGACAATTCTGCCAGTGATTTCAAAGTGAATTAATGCTTGAAATCTGTCTTCTCAGTGACTTATGATTACCCAGATAAAAGGTGTCTATATGCTTTCTTACTGTGTGTAAAAACGAATCAGTTTCCTATACATTAATTTTCAAGGGAATAAAATCAGATATGAAAAATATTATTAGCAAAATATGCTTCATTTTCCCAAATAATCTTCAAGAAAGGGCAATATTTAGGAGGAAATAAAATAATTTAATCCACTGGTTTTCAAAAGAATGTTCTTAAGCAACACATTAATGTTATCCTAGATTATAAAGCAGATAAAGTAATCCAAATTATTCACTGTTTCAGTTTGGCAAAAAACAGACTAAATATCATTAAGATCATCAGTATGCACTTTGAGAACCTTTAATGGAGAACACAGAAGAAATGGACAGACTGCCAGATACATACAAATTACCAAAGGTGAATCAGTAAGACAGAAAATTCTAAATAACCCAATGTCAGTCAATGAAATTAAAACTGTAATTAAAAACTTAACCACTATCACCAGCAACAAAAATTCCAGGTCTTGAAGCATTCACTGCTTAATTCTACAATGAATTTAAAGAAGTTCTGATACCATTGCACCTAAAACCTTTTAAAAAGTTGAAAGGGAAACAATACTTCAAATACTTAATTTTAAAATACTTAATTTTAAAACCAAGGAAGGACCCAACCAATAAGGAGAACTATAAGCTAATCTCCCTCATAAACTTAAATACAAAAATCTTGAATAAGATACTGGCAAGCAAAATACAGCAAATTATCAAGAAAATTATATACCATGATCAAGTAAGATTCATCCCAGGGATGCAGGGATGGTTCAAATACATGTGAGTCAATAAATATAGTACACCATATTAACATAGTCAAGGACAAAAATCCTATATTCATCTCAATAGATGTAGAAAAAGCATTTGACAGAGACCAATATTCATTCTTGATAAAACCCTATAGAAAACTGGAATGGATGATCTTATTTTCAATCTAATAAAAGCCATCTATAACAAACCAATAGCCAACATTATGCTAAGAGCTCAAAAACTGAAAGCTTTCACTCAAAAATCAGAAACAAGACAAGAATGTCCACTACTATGACTTACAGCCAATATAGTTCTGGAAACATTACCCAGAGCAACTATAAAAGAAAAAGGAATAAGGATGGGAATGGAGAAATTATTATTTGCAAATGATAAGATACTCTACATAGATTACTTGAAAAACTCTACCAAAAGATTTCTAGATATAATAACCTAATTCAGTACCACAGCTGAACACAGTCAACAGTCAAGAATCAATAACAGGGGCTGGGGAGATGGCTCAGTGGAATGAGTGCTTCCCTGGCAAGTGCAAGAGCCTGAGTTCAATCGCCCATTCTACCAAAAAAAAAAATGGATAGCATTAGTGCACACAAATAACAAACTTACTGAGAGAAATTAGCAGAAAATATAGCTTTCATAATATAATCTGAAAACAATGAAATGCATAGGACTGAAACTAACAAAGGTAGTAAAAGGTCTCTACATTGAAAAGTACACTACTCTGAAAAAGGAGGTCAAAGAGGATATCATGAAACAGAAAGATATACCTTGCTCTTGAGTAGTAAGTACCAACAGTAAAAATGGCCATAATATCAAAATTGTTATACAAAATTTAATACAATCCCAATCAAAACACCATTAACATACCTCACAGAACTAGAGAAAATATTGCTAAAGTTCATCTGGAAATGGAAGAAACCTAAAATAGAAAAGAACATTCTAGGCAATGATGTCAATGGAAGGAGATGAGGGAGATAACTCAGCAGCATAAGGGAGGAGTCATCACTTGAAGTTATAATACAAAACTTTTGTGATAAAAACAGTATGGTCCTGGCAAAAGGAAAACAGAACCAAGGATCAATGGCTGAGATTAGAAGATGTAGATACAACTCCAGTCATATACTTAGCCACATTATCTTTGACAAATATGCCAAACACATTCACTAGAAGAAAAATAGCCTCTTTAATGAATGGTGCTGAAAAACTTGCTTCCAACATGCCAATAGCTCTAAAAATTAGAACAGATACACTGAATCCACTGGAAGTGAGAATAAGTAGAATTCTTGAAGACACTGGTATGGGCAAGGACTTTCTTAACAAAACTACAGTGTCATGGGAAATACTACAAAGAGTCAACAACTTGGAAACAACTGAGATCTCATTTTACTATAAAGCTCTTTCACAGCAAAAAAAAAAAAAATCACTAACAGTAAAAACACAACCCATAGTGTGGGAAAAAAATCTTAGACCGTTATTCTTCACAGGATTGATATCTATGACATATAAATAAATGAAAAATTCAGAACCCCTACATTTAAAGACCTAATCAAAAAACATACATTAGAAATGAAGACAGTTCTCATATGAAGAAGTACAAACAGCAAATACATATATGAAAAATGTTCATCATCACAGTTCATTCCAGAGATGCAAATTAAAGTAATACTAAGGTTCCATTTCACTCTAGAAAGAAAAAGCTATTGTCAAGAAATCAACTGATAGAGCCAGGGAGATGGCTCAGTAGAATAAGCACTTGCCTGGCAAGCACAAGGGCCTGAGTTCAATCTCCGTTTCTGCCAAAAAAAGAAAAAAAATTAAATTAAATTAAAAAACAAAAATTTTCAGGGCCAGTGGTATAGCTCAATGGACTAAGTGCTTGCTTAGGTAAGTACAGGGGACAGGGTTCAATCTCTGGCTCCCCATGTCACACCAACCCGGCCCTTGGGTGTGCTAGCTGGCAAAGGAGTCTGGGCATGGTGGCACTAGGGAGGCAGAAATCAGGAGGAAGACTATGAGTCTGGGCTGTGTAGTGAGACCTTGCACCAAAAAAAAAAAAAAAAAAAAAAGAAATGAAATTAACTGATAACAAGATGAATACTTCTCCACTGATGCCCCATTTGACCCAGCTATCCCCCTTCTTGATACCTTCCCAATAGAATTAAAAATATCAGACCACGGCGATATATGTCAGCACCCATATTTATTGCAGCACAGTTTGTAAAGTGTGGAAAAAACCCAAATGCCCGCCAAATGAGAAATGAATCAAAGTATTTTTATACAATGGGGCATAAAAAATTAACAATGCATAAACTTGAGACTTTCATGGCTCTCTGCATGGACTTTGAGACTATATTCTTAAGTTAAATAAACTGGACAAACATGTAAATATCACTGTATCTGAATGACAAACTGAAAGTATAAATAATCAAAGTTTATAATATAAATTGTAAAATAGGGGAAAATGTTCGCGGTGTCCTTTTCTTCATTTGGTTTTTTGTTTTGTTCTTTTGTGGAACCTGTGATTGAACTCAGGCCCTTGCGCTTGCTCTACTGAGCTATCTCCAAAAGTGTTCAAGGGAAAGGGGAATGGGGAGGAGGGAGGAAGTAAAGAAGAAGAAAGAAAATGAGAAATAAAGGATGAAATGGAAACAAAGCTTTGCACATAAGGAGAGGAAGATGGGTTGAAGGGAGGGGAGGGGAATAGGAAAAAAAGAGAAACCGTTATGTCGTGTACAGACACAAGTTCCTTATGCTAAAAGTGAACATTATGTATAACTAAATTGTACCAATAAACTTAATTTTAAAACGGAAATGTATTAAGATTATTTCTTTCATTTCTGACAAAAATCAGCAACACCTGTTTGAAAAAATATTTTTATAAGAATAAAAAAAAAGGTGACTGGGGTGATAGCTCAGTACAATAGGTGCTTGCCTGGCAAGCGCAGGGTCCCAAGCTCAATACCCAGTACCAAAAAAAAAAAATAGTTATTTCACCCAAATTCAAATAATTTGTGAATCTCAAAGTTGTAAAAGTAGAATAGGAGGCTGAAATACTATCACCTCAAGTCCTTTAGTGTCTTATACTATTAGTGATTGTGATGACAGTCTGTAATAATCTAGAAAAACTCACATTCCATTTAAAACCCTATAATCTCATTCAGAGCAATACTCTTTTTCTTTCTTCTGGTATAAAATAGAAAAGAGCAGAATACACTAATTTAGAATTTGAGAACTATTAGTTTGAAGAAGAGTTGATCAATATATGTATAACAAGAGCACTCTCATGTTCCTACATCAGAAGTTCATGTTGTAGGTTAATTAATAGATTTTAGAAGTTTTGTTGTAACACTGCAAGATGGAACTCTAAAATATTTTTAAGAAATAGAAAACTTGGCATAAGTTTTACAAAATTCCCCCTGCTGAATACATAACCAATGCCCCCTCTTCATCTCAGCCTTAAAAAAAAAGGCAGTGACAGAATACTACACAAATGTAGACCACAGGAGGCTGAACTGTTCTTTTTTTTCCACAAAAAAGAGGAATGAATCATAGATGACTAGAGATATAAAGCAGGTATAGAGTTCTCCATTATCTCTCTGAGGTCCCCACTCTGGTCCTTACTAAAAAGGATCCTTGTACACCTGTATATGGTGAGACAGTGATTTGAAGCAAATGGACTCCTGCATCTCCTCAGAGGAAGCTTCGAATAAATCCATATTTTTCCTCCTTTTTTTGACCAAAATAATTGCTCTGCTCTGATTTGGTCAAGGGTGAGTAAATGACCCTGATTATGTGAACCTAAGTGGCCAGTAACAATACTAATCTAATGCAGATGGAATCAAAAGAAAAACAGTAGATAGGAATGCTTTTGACTTTTACTAATAACTGCTGTTTGCACTGTCACGGAATTAAGAAAAAATGACAAATGAGGCAAAAGACGAGTGCTTCATGACCTTTCTATCCTACATGAATGAATCAGAAGCTTCTTACACAACAAAGAAAATGGAACAAAACCCAAATCAACTATATAGCACTACATTTTTTTTTTTTTTTTTTTTTTTTTGCGGAACCAGGGATTGAACTCAGGCCCTTGCACCTGCCAGGGAAGCACTTATTCCACTGAGCCATCTCCCCAGCCCCCTATATAGCACTACAAATGATGAAATTACTGATGAGTAATTTATACTACTTAATATGTAGTATAAATTACTCATCAGTAAAATTGCTGAAAGATGGCTGTAAAACATGCCAAATTTTACTAACCTAGATCTTAAATCAGTTACTACTTAATAGTTACAGTGATAATCTGAAAGGGACTAAAATATACATAGTAGAACACATGGAGCACAAGTTTTTATCATGATAGTCCAAAACAAATAAGCTAAATAAAAATACAAAGACACAAGGGCAGACATATGGGGTTAGTGGGTAAATAAGAATATTTCCATTTGTCAGTTACTTTGTGATTACGTTTTCCTTCCTAGATACTCCACAAAATATTTTACTTGTTTAAATGTCAGTTTAAATTCAATCAGCAAAATTTCAAGTGAACGACTTAATTATAATTTTTAAGTGTCTTTATTTTTCATTTTAAACCTAATCCTGAGGTGGGCAATTTAGATATTAATATTGCCACTTCATTAGTAAAACAGCAACACTCTTTAAAAACAAAGGGTGTAAGAGAGAGAGCTTTCAGTTGGGTTTGGTAGGCTGCCAAGCTGCCTGACCCTGAGAAAGTGAGCCCCCTAAATGACTTGGATCAAGAGCAAGATGCTTACTGACAGAAGTGAAAAACAACACTCTAGGTCCCCTGGCAGCCAACTTACAGTTCATTAGTCATTTCTGTTTTGTATTATTTATTTCACACAACAATCATTGGAACGTAAGTGGCTGGAAGGAAGGATTAATAGAGAATCCTCCACGGAACCGATAAGATGGCTAAATGACACAAGTTCCCGAATGATCAACATTCACCTGTGCTAGAAATACCAATTCACAGAGCTCCCTTCCATCTATCAATCATCATAATGTTGGCATAGACCTCAAATCTGCTTTACTGGTTTCACATATGCTTCCACTTGGAGTTCCCCATTCTCTTGTCAACCCAGCAAACTTGTAGTCAAGACCTACCTCCTTCCATCAAACCTTCTTACATATCCCTTAGCAGACTTTGTTGTTCACTTTTCCTTCCTCCTGATCATTACAGTTTCTATCTTTTTGGATTATAAGTGGTTCTACACCTCCATAGATGATAACCTCTTAAGAACCAATACTGGGTCTTCCTTAAGTTTTGAATAGTTAACTCAGAGCCTATCACACAATAACCCAATTGTAAGCAATCAAATTTAGTTAAATCATGACAGTAGAGGTAGGTTCATCCCTCCATGCTTGAGCACACTCTGATGACAGTTAAACAAGAAATCATGAAAGAGCCTTATCTTGTATCATAAAAAATAAAAACTAGCCATTGCAAGCATTATACTTAAATGGTTTCTTTTAATGACTGAATAACTGAGTTCATGTGAGCCTGGCAGTGTGCCCAGAACAGTACATAAACACCTTTATAATGGATTGGGTGGGGGTGGGGGCACACTCAATAGGTAATTACTAAACAGAAATCAGAAATACCTGTGATAACTCAAGAGCATACCAGTAATCAGTTTTTAAAGTCAAGATAGTATTATTCTGATAGCTAGAAAGTAAAGGATATGCATTTGTTCTGCTACTACCTAGAAAAGTAAAAATTGAAAATAAACGAGTATTTTCACTGAAAAATACTAGAAACCAGACAATTTCTACATACTGAAAATTGAAAAAGATAAAAGCATATTCTTTGAATTGTTAGGACCCACTCAAGTATGGCTACAACCAGTAATAACAAAAAGAAAAAAATCCAATTTTGATAATCATTTCAATAGAAACAGTCAAATAAAATTATGATTTAGATCAAAGAAAACACTACATCTCACATGCACTCAAGACACAATGTGGTGAAAAAATAAGAGTAAACAAAGAGAACAGCTACACTCTCTTAATTTACTGATAAGAGACATCTGCTTTAATAATGTCTGTAAGTATAATTTCAGGTATGTACCTTGTATGATACCAGAACATTACGGAAACAGTTTGCAGTGTATTAATTTATCAAATCTGTCTTGTTAAGGTGTCTTAAAACTGTCTGATTGATATTTGTATTTCAATAAAATAAAAAATAAATAATAATTAAAAAAACAAAGAGGGCCCAATATTGCCAAGACCCTTTTATTTTCAAAAAAGAAGAAACTACACATTTGATTAAAGATGTATAAATTCTATTTTAATTACTTATAATTTACACTTTAAAAAGTGTGTCAAATCCCTGCCCACTTCCTTGCCTCTCTTTATGCAGTTTGACAGAGTAGAAAAATCAAGAATATGGACATAATGAACATTATAAATAAAATATAATGAGCCTTCCCAGGGGTTGCAAAATGCTGTGAAATAAAATGGTAGGGAATGACAGTGGAAACTCTTACAGCTGTGAGAATGCTGGTATCACTATCTCTGGTGGGCTGTGAGAGACACAAAGCTGGAGAATTTTATTAACAAGAAAAATAATTGTGCTCTTTGTGTTTTGGTAACTTGCATGTGACTTGCATTTTGGAACACAAAAACATAGTATATTGGGCTGGGGAGATACCTCAGTATAATAAGTGGGTGCCTGGCCAGTGCAAGGTCCTGAGTTTAAGCCCCAGTACCCCAGTACTGGGGAAAAAATAAAAGAATGAATAAATAAATAAATAAAGGTAAATTTTTTAGGGCTGGCAGTATAGCTCAGTGGAATAAGAGCTTGCTTAGGTAAGCACCAGGCCCAGGATTCGGGTGCTTTGAGCCAGTGATGGACTCTGGGCAGGATGGCGCATGCCTGTAACCCCAGCACTATGGAGGCAGAAATCAGGAGGATCACTAACTATGAGTCTGAGCTGCACAGTGAGACCCTACACAAAAAAAGTTAAAAAGAAACAGTACATATCACCTTCCTGGATGGTTGGGAGTACAGGAGTCATAAAACCCTCTAGGGATCTAAATTATGAAGGAAAATTAACTCAAGAGACGTAGATAACTCAGATAACCAGAGAAAAGACACTAACAATCAAAGAGAGACATCTCAAGAAAAGGAAAACTACTAGCTACAGACAGGATTCTGTATTAACCAATTGGGGACAACAATTGAAGTTCTAATCATTTATAATAAAAATTTGAGAATTACTTATGCCTTCCTAATTGCTTTCATTACCTCAAAGTTCTACTCAAAAACCATTCCTACCTAGTTATTGTGAACATAACCATAGAATCCTCTTCTAAGATTGTTACCCAATACCACCCTGTATATTCAACTAGTTTCATGGTATAGGTAGTCCCATATTGGTACACAATTGAATAACAATACCAGCTTACCCAAAAATACCATGAAGCTATTACTGTACAAAAACTCACAAAACTTGTACCTCACAATAATCTGTAAAGAATGCACAAGAACAATATGGGAGAAGGAAGTAAAGAAAGGGAAACTAAACAAAACTAGTGTTTCCAGTCTCAAATTATCTTCTCGTGTAATAGAACACTCTCTCTCCCTCCCACCCCTCTCTCCTGCCAGACTGTTCACTCTGTACTATTGCCAGAAATTTCACAAATTCCAGTTCATCTGAGCTAACAAAGAGATTGTTAAAATTATAAATACAGCTTCCAGGATGAGGAGGAAGTTGTTCATACCACACCGTCATGAATGAGTTCAACCAAATCGCTTCAAATGACAACAAAGTATTGCCCTGAGGGAAGAAAACAGGCTATACGTGGGAGACAGCCATTTAGAATCAAGTGCCCCTGGCTGGGTCACTATTTCAAGGAAGGGAAGGTGCAATTTATGTACCAGGGAAGATGACAGAAATGGAGAAACTGAGCTGTAGAATAGAAACATTGCCATGTTCAAGCCAATTAATTTTAATGAGTTCATACTGCGTCCTAGTTGTTGTTCATCAAAGTTGGACATGATTTGCTTTTAGCCTCTGATGCTCTCATGCTAGTAAAGGTGACACACCACATTGGCAAATAATGTGAGGAAGACACTGAACGTGCAAAGTGCTCAAATACAGGACACACTGAGGTCAAGACAGGTATGTACTTGGTTATCAATATAATTCAAGAAAATGCAAGTGCATATAAGAGGAAATGAAGTAAAGTCTAAAAATACAAACTAAACATACATGTACATGTTATTGTAGCACAGAAAGGGGGGATATAATCAACCTACCAACAGGTCGCAGGCTGATCACCCCTGGGAATGGTGCCATATTGGGGACTCAGTGTTGGTCTCTGTTGCTGGCATATTGCACATTCAGCACTGGCTGTAGCCAGATCAGCCTTGGTGAGTGGGAGTCCCTGTCGCTAAGCCCATGCATAGTCTCCATCCTTGCCTCCATGGCCACTCTATTCATGGGCCCACTGAGCATTGACAGGGATGGCCACTATCCAGAGAACAAGTCATCCTATCCACTTGATTATTAAAGTCCCCTTCTGTTGATGTCACCATCTGGTGAACATTTACATAGGAAGTAAATATTTTTATATCCTTTGCCCATATGGAGAGGTCTATTCACACAGCTCTTCCTCAAATATCTTTGTCATCAATTTTCTAATCATGCCCCTTCCAAGTTCCTGACCTTCGGGCCGAATTGTTGGCTATGGCCCATGAGTCAGTATATAGTCACATATCTGGCCATTTCTTTCTCCAGGCAAAATGCACTACTAAGTGCACTGTATGAAGTTCTGCCCACTGTGAAGATTTCCATTCACCACTGTCCTTTAGTGACATCCCAGAAAGTGACTGTAACACCGCAGCTGTCCACTTGTGGGTGGTACCTGCATAGTATGAAGAGCCATCTGTAAACCAGGCCCTAGTCTTTCATCTTCTGACAGTTGATTATATGGCACACCCCACAATGCTATAGGTGCATGCTTGGAAACAAAAGGCTATATAGCAGGTGTAGGAGCCATAGGTATCTGGGCAACTTCCTCATGTAATTTACTTGTCCCCTCTGGACCTACCCTGGCTCTGTCATGAATATACCACTTCCATTCAATGATAGACTGTTTCTGTGCATGTCCAACCTTATGACTTGATGGATCAGATAATACCCAGGCCATGACAGGCAACTCAGATCTCATGGTGACCTGGTGTCCCATAGTCAAGTGTTCAGTTTCCACCAAGGCCCAGTAACAGGCCAAGAGCTGCTTCTCAAAAGGACAGTAGTTGTCTGCAGATGATGGTAAAGCCTTGCTCCAAAATCCTAAAGGCTTCTGCTGCAATCCACCTATGGGGGCCTGCCAGAGACTCCAACAGCATAGCTAGCTACCACTGACACTTCAAGTACCATAGGATCTTCTGGATCACATGGTCCCAGGGGCAGAACAGCCTAGACCTATTGCAGAGCTTTTTCCCGTTCTACATCCCATTCAAAATTAGCAGCTTTCCGAGTCACTCAGTAAATGTGCCAGAGTAATACACCTAAGTGAGAAATATGTTGTCTCCAAAAGGCAAATAAGCCTGCTTACTAGATGCTGTGCCTCCTTTTTGGTCACAGGGGGAGCCAGATGCAACAACTTATCTTTTACCTTAGAAGGAATATCTCTACATGCTCCATACCACTGGACTCCTAGAAACTTCACTAAGAAAGAAGGACCTTGAAGTTTTGTGGATTTATCTCCCATCCTCTGGGTCTCCAATGCTGTACTAACAAATCCAAAGTGGTTGCCAACTCCTGCTCACTAGAACCAATCAGCATGACATCATCAATGTGATGGACCAGTGTGAAATTTTGAGGAAGAGAAAAACGATCAAGGTCCATACTAAGTTGTGACACAAGGCAGAAGAGTTAATATACCTTTTGTGGAAAGACAGTGAAGGTATATTGCTGACCTTGCCAACTGAAAGCAAATTTTTTCTGATGGGCCTTATGGATAGGTATGGAGAAGAAGGCATTTGCCAAATCAACAGCTGCGTACCAACTACCAGAAGATGTGTTAATCTGTTCAAGCAAGGAAGCCACATCTGGCACCGCAGCTGCAATTGGAGTCACCACTTGATTCAGTTTACAATAATGTACTGTCTTTCTCCAAGACCCATCTGTCTTCTGCACAGTCCAAATGCGAGAATTAAATGCAGATGCGATGGGGATCACCACCCTTACATCCTTCAAGTCCTTGATGGTGGCACTAATCTCTGCAATCCCTCCAGGAATGCAGTACTGCTTTTGGTTCATTGTTTTAACAGGCAGGGGCAATTCTAATGGCTTCCATTTCACCTTTCCAACCGTAATAGCCCGCACGCAACAGGGTAGGGAATCAATGTGAGGATTATGCCACATACTAAGTATACCTATCCCAATTATACATTCTGGAACATGGGAAATGACTCCAGGATGAATTCGAGGACCTACTGAACTTACTGTGAGTCAGATATTTGCTAAAACTCCATTAATCACCTGCCCTCCAAAGACCCCTACTCTTACTAGAGAGCCACTACGGTGTTTTGGTTCCCTGGGAATCAGTGTCAGTTCAGAACCAGTATCTGGTAGTCCCCAAAATGTCTGGTAATTCCCCAAAAGGCCTTAGGTCCCTCTGGGGAAGGATGGGAGGAAGAATGACTGTAAAAATTCTGGGGGCATTAGGATCCTTCAGAAGGAGAACTGGCCTTCCCATCATTCTTGGAGTTTTAGGTCTGTAAACTGGCTCAAATCTGGGAACTGGTTTGAGAGGCTGTGATTGTCTATTACAATGACTCAAAGTAGGTCTCATGTCTTTTGCCTTGTCATTCTTTTGATTATATAAATCTAGCAAAAATTTTGTAGGCTTCCTATCTATTTCACTTTCATAACGTGACTAGTCAGGCAATGCAAGAGGTCTATGCATGTAAGACTATTCTTGCTCACTGTTTTGCTTCTGCTGTGCATGGCGATTAAGTCCAAGCCAAATATGAAGACTGAAATTCTTTCAAGGAAGTGGAGTATTGACTCTTTCCTCAGTCCCTTTATATGGTCTCTTTGTGCTGAGTCTCTCTGGGGAAGGCCCATTGTGCCCTACGTTGGAATTAATCACACCTCAGGATAGGGTATGGTCCTGCTGTAGGAAGGAAGCAATCCACAGCCCAGAGCAGGCCTGTTGTATCCTAGGGCCAACTGTGACCCAGGAGAGGATCCCTACCAGCAAGAACTGTATGGCAGAGTCATCCAGCAAAGTTGACACAATGTATCAACCACAATGGGCTCAATGTCCCATTGCAATATCTATGTACTATGTAACCATAGTCATGTCACTTGACTTTTCTCAGTTTTCTGTGAAATGGGAACAATGAAAATTGTGCCATTTAATTATCAGATTGTAATAGGAGTTGAGTTGCACTGCTTGTTATATGATAAATGATCAACAAATGTTAGCTATTCTCATCATATCAAGTCAGTAAGTTGTGCACATTCTATCACACAAAGTTCTTTTGGAATGTCCCTCAATTCCATTCTCTTATTTTAAGACCTTTTGTCATCATAATGAAAATCAGACCTTAAATATTCTTACACCTTTCTTCTTCCATCAGCAATATCCTCTGTCTGAGTTCACTACCCAAAACACTCTTACTTATTCTTATATACTCAGTTCAGGTGTCACCTCTGAAACATTCCCTCACCCACTGTCCTTATTCAGTTTGGGCTATCCACATGCATTTATATAACCTGGAACACAACCCAACTACAGTAAACCTCATAGTATTGTGGCTACTTGATATCCCTTAGACCATAACTGCCTTGAAAGTGGGGAACTGAGTTTACTCTGCTTTGATGTACTGGCCTGAACACAGCACTTAGTATAAAGCAGATGCTTATTAAATACTAGAGTAGATTTAAAAATGTCCTGTATCTATAAATGCTTAGAAAGTCTTCATTTAGAATTTAAGGTGAATATACAGATAAGACAACTATTAACTTAGTGTGTAAGTGCTATGAGAGTTTAGAACAATGAGCATTTGGTAAATGCTGGACTAATAAAATTAAGCTTCAAAATGACAGTTCTTAATTTGAAATTTAAGAAGAGGCAGACCTTGCATGAATACACTGACAGTCACAATCTTTGCAAAAGGCATGTTGATAATAAGAAAAAAAAATTGTAAAACATGAGAAATCAGTCCAATGAAGGTGTGTATGTGTGTGTGTTATAGAGCAGTATACAATGAAAATACCAATCATTCCCAGCCTATAGATACAGCATGTTCTAAAGGTTGACTTACAAATCATTTGTTTGGGCATTTGTGCAGGAAGATCACCATGAGTTTGAAGCCAGACTGAACTATATAGGCAAGTTCAAGTCCAACCCTACACTACACAGTGAGATCCTCTCAAAAACTGTGAAAACAGGAATGCATATAGAGTATGGTATCCCATGCTTATAATTCCATCTCTCTGGGAGGCTGAGGCAGGAAGATTACAAGTTCAAATCCAGACTTGACAACTTAGTAACTTAGTGAGACCTGTCTCAAAATAAAAACTACAAGTGGCTGGGGTATAGAGCTCAGTGCATAGGCCCAAGATTGAATTTGTATTATCACAAGAAAAAAATGGTAAAAAAAAAAAAAAAGGAAAAAAATGTAATTCCTAAATTCCTTTAACAAGTAATGTTTGTGCACAACAGATTTTTTTCAAAACAAGGTAAAGTTGACTTCACATAAAATTAGTGTTTTTAAAGAGAACAATTTAGGGTAACCTGTGCATTCTGAATGTTACATATTTTTGAAACTAGCAGTGAAGTGATAGAATTCTCAGCCCAATAAACTATATATGCTGATACCTGTGAACCAAGCAACTGCACTGAATTTAAGAAAGTGTAATGGAAGGGTCACACTCCAAATGCCTGCCATTCTGGTCTTCTAATTATGTACTTCCTGTCATGACATACCAGCTATTACTATACTGCCCTTTTTTAAAGGGTAGTAAATAAAAAATGAGACAAAAAAAGTCACAAGACAGTCATGCCACAATGCTACTATGCTGTATATGGATTTCTAAATATCTATGTAAATATATGTAAGTGTTCATTCTTATTTTTTAAATGTTTTTTCTTCTTATTCTGTGCAGACTTAGAGTTTAGTATCTCAATACTTGATGGAAAATATATGCTCCATGTTATGCCTATGATGTCTGATATTTAGACTAATAGTGTGGGCAAACTGAACAGCATATATTGCAGGGTAATAATAAACTTCTCTTCTGGAGGGTTAACAACCTAAGTTTGCGGATTAAAAATTGGATAAAACGAAAGGCTGAAAGGTCAACCAACATTTTGGCCCTAGCCTTTCAAGGTCAGTGAAAACTCAGGACATAGGAGAATTTGTACTGTAACAACATGTAACTCAGTAGTGTCCCAAACTTTCTGATCAAGGAGATTATGAGGTGACAGAGGAATCTGATCGATGATGTATAGTGTGCCTAAGGAGAGTCACATGGACTCAGGCTCCACAGAGAGCAAACTGGTCAAGTAATAGCCGTGACTCATCCACAAGGCTGACAAGGGATCTACAAAGAGCGGTATAGTGTTACAGGCTAAACCCTGAGGGTACCTGACTGACCTTATCTGATACAAAAGTTACATTTTTTTTTATATAGGTCTTGCTTTAAGTCGGTCTTAACCATCCAGCAGAAAAGTATAAAATGGAGGTATATAAAGTACAGTTATATTAATATAATGAGCTATGAATGGCTCAAGTCAACTTCTGTGGATAACTCAATTCTATTGTGGACTGCTTATCTGTGTTGGATTGTTTTATTATATATATATATATATTTAGCCATCCATGTTTTGAAAATCTGTAACATATGTACCATATGTTATCCTGTTTATGTCATTTGTTCTCTGTCTTTGCTTCTATTTTTCACTAAAGTTAAAATAAAAATATATAAATTTTAAAAAAGAATACTACAGAGCCATCCCCTTCTCATTGCAAAACATTTTCACTGCTTCGAAATAAAACCCATACCCATTAATTAGCTGCTCCCCATTTTCCCCTTTCTAAAATTGTTTTGAAATAGGCTCACTTTCATCATATTTATGAATATAAAATGTTCAAATAAGTATTATATTTGTGAGATAGTTGTTTTCATTGTACTTGGTCCTTCTATAATAGTAGCAAGTCATTCTTGCAATTACTAAATTTGGTCTTCACACTTATCTAAAGATAAATGATTAATTTCATCAGAATCTCCACCTATATTAACATTTCCTCCATCTACATACTTACTCTTTCTTTTTTCTTGTGCACTGGGGATTAAGTCCAGGGCAACCATTGCTTCCCCAACTCCTACTTTTTAAGAAATTCTGAAGTCTTGGTAAACTATGAGACTGGGCTTATGACCAGGCCTCAGCCTTCCAAGTATCTGGGAATACAAGCAAGCACTACCACACCTGGATCCTAAACTTTTTACATTTTAGAAATTATTCTAATCTACTAATTCATGTTAATTTCAACAAACAAAAGAAACAATAAAAACAGAGCACAAGTTTGATTTCCACTCACAATTAGGTATACTGTAAATATTTCGTAAACTTAAATATTACCACTTTTTGAAAAAAGAGCATTCCCACATTTCTGAAAAGAATGCAGCAATGTATTCTTCGACATGACTGAACATCACACTAGCAATTCATGCAGTCTGGATGAGCTGCTACTACCTGCTTTTGTCTCGACTTTAACAATATTATCTATGAAATGATAAATGTGATAAAACAAGATTTTTTCTAATAAGCATTAATACAAGTAGCATTAAAGGGAAGCATAAGCATTATATGCTATTTACATCCAGCAAACTGTTCACTATTCCAGAGTGCCAGTCTATTTCCAGTAATATGAACCTTCACACCGTACTTTAGAACACTAAATAACAGAAGCTATGTTTTAAAGCAGCATATTCTAGCCTCATGTATTTTAGTATCAAAAAGTAAGTTTCCATCAACATTTGCAAACTGACAAACATGGACTTATCATAAAACTTTTTTAAATGGAAGAAAGCCTTCTAATAAATCTCATCTCTTGACTTTCTAAAAGTTAAGTAGCTTTTTGGAGCACCTTGTAGAATCCAAGACATAAAAGATAAACACTTCGGGGAGGACTTGCACTTTGCAACATCTTCCACATGGAGATGCACTCATCCTATGATTTAATAGGATACCTTCAATTTGAACAGTGATACCTCTAAATATTATGTTAATTTTTTCATCTGCTAAGCCAAGTATGTCATTCCCTAGAACATCATAAATCTACACTATTGCTAAACAGATCATTTTCTTAATAAAGTTACATTATTATATAATCTATTTACTCTATTTTTCAGTAAAAATAACCAAGCTTTTCAAATGCAGCCATTTATATGTATAAAACAGGATATACCATAAAAGCTTCATAAAAATAGAATTATCTGAAAATTTCAGTGCCACTGACTCACATAAATGAGTTGTAATTAAAATATAAAACATGAGTACAAATATGTCTTCAAGAAAAATAATTCTGAAAATAAGTAAAGGATATAATAAAATAATGTAAGTATATAAATATGATAATATATATAATGTTCCTAGGATAAGGTCCATTTATGTCACAGTCATTTAATAAATTGTATCTTAGATCCATTAAAATCACATGGCTTTCACTGAAACTAAAGTACGAACCCTGATGTCACAATTAAGTTCTAATTGTCAGGCCTGCAGTAACCAACTTGTTTCCGTATTTTAGCAGACAGCACACTCAGTCTCATCTCACAAATTTACGTATTCATACATCTGTTTTATTAGGTTATAGGTATCCCAAAAGAACTTTGGAGCTTTTAAAATAAATGTGATTTAAAAATCAAACACTAGGGGCCAGAGAGATGGATCAGTAGAATAAGTGTTTGCCTGACAAGCACAAGGGCCTGAGTTCAATCCCTGGTTATGCCAAAAAAACAAAAAAAAATTGAACACTGGTGGTCAGGCTTGGTGGCACAGGCCTATAATCCCAGCACTCAGAAGGCTGAGGCAGGAGGGTCATTGCAAGTTTAAGAACACTTTTAGGATAATTGGAAAAATGATTAGAATGTGGTAATGCATTAATGTTAATTTCCTGAATTTAATAATTAAATTGAGACTTTCTAAGGTGAATGCTCTCATTTCTACATACTTGCCTGCAGTAATTTATTCAAAATGTTTTAGCAAAAAGAAATATTCTGTGTACTGATCTTAAACTTTTTCTATACGTCTGAGATAGTTTCAGAGTAGTTTTACAAAGTGAAAATGCTAACACAAATTTTGATCCATCCATATAAAAATCATACATATGATGAGGATAACAACAGTAGCAAATAAAAGGCATCAGAGTGGGTTTTGAGCACTTTATAAGACCACCTTACATGTGGCCAAAGAGAGTAGCGCTGATGGGGAGGTAGAACAAGGAAACCTACCCTTTATGTACTGAGTCGAGCATGCAAAATACAAAACCATACATATGTAAGCCCATTTCTGAGAGCAACTCTAAACACACAAGCATTTTATATGAACGTAGGATAAGATATTAAATTTAATATCGCTCTCCAGTGATCTAGTTTATATGACTTGTATTTTTGTTGTGTCTGTTTTCCACATTTTAAAGTAATATTTATGCATTTATAATTTAATTTTTTTAAACTTTAGAATTTTCCTATATAAAATAAGTGGAAATGAGAAAAAAAAGACACAAAATCCTTGAGTCAAATTTTACATTGTTAAAAACAGGAAGAGAGGAAAAAACAGGAAGAGAAAAATAACTGAAATGTGCCAAAATTTTTAAGCAGTTAAATTTCAACACTAATAGAGGAAATTCTTTTTAGTCTTTCATTTTGTCCTATGAACATGGATTGGTTTTATAACTGGAAAATGTTATTTTTCATTGGATGATTACTAGGAAGGCTATAAAATATTATTCCTTTTGCTTTTCACTTCCTTCATTTTATATTCCCAAACACCAGTTTCTATTCCTTTTGAAGTCTCTCCAAATTTTCCAATACCTATGAAAAGATTGTTAAAAAAAATTATGCTATTAGTTTCTCACAGGCCATTGAAAAGAGAAAGTTTTGTGCTAATATTCTTTGGACAATTAAATGCCAATATTTTGTACTCTGAGTAAGTATTTTAAAGATAACAATATACAGTGTATTAACCATTGTTACTCCCCTATAATATTGTTTGGAAAATTTTTGTTTCTTGAAAATAAAAATTTTGAAAAGAGAGAAATAAAATGAATTTGGATACTGCACTATGATGACTACACTAACCATATTTGCGGTTAAATAAAATGACTTAGGCACACAAAGACAAATGTTAGACAATCTCAATTATATGTGGAATGTAAAAATATCAAAATCCTAGAAGTAGAAAATAAGTGCCACGCAAATAGCTCAGTTTGGGGCCAGGGATTCGATCCCCTGACCTACCATTCCGGCCCCACCCTCAGGGCACACAAAGACAGCAATTGAGACTGGGTGTGGTGGCACAGTGCTTATAATCCCAGCTATTGGGAGGCTGTAAACAGGTGGATCACTAGGAGTCCGATCTAGTAGTGAGACCCTGAACATGCAGTAGACCCTTCCTTAAAATAAAAAAAAGAAAAGAAAAGAAAATAGAATAGTGGTTACCAGGGGCTGGGGATGGTAGATGAGTGAAGGAAGGGGAGATAGTGGCCAGAGTACAAAACTTCATTTAGACAGGAGAGATCAGTTTAGCGATCTGATGGAGAGAATGGTAACTGTAACTATAAATAATGCATTGTATATTTCAAAGTGATAAAACAGATTTTAAATGTTTTCACCATATAACTATGTAAGGTGATTTGTTAGTTAACTGGATTTAATTAGTCTGTAATTAGATAAATATTAAAAAATCACATTACACCTCATAAATACACACAATTTTGTCAATTAAAAATAAAATTCAAAGTCAACTTAAAATTAAATCCCTAAATATATGGAAAAATAGTCAAACTATAACTCATATACATTAGAGTAGGAATTGTCATTTAAAAAAGTTTATGTATTTTCCTAGAGATTTAAAATGTTAAATAACCATTTATGCTAGATATAAATTATCTTACATGGGAGACACTGAAATAAGTATTTGTAAGGAATGATTTTTGAAAATAGATTTTAAAATTGAAGATGAATCACCATCTCATCACTCTCCAAAGGAAGGCATATACCATGTCATAGTTGCCATGGATATGGGGTAGAAAAATGTCCCCACCAATCAGGTATACTTCCTAGGCCTTAAAACCTAAGAATATGTTTATTGCTTTATATAACAAATGACACTTTGGAGGTTTGATCTAAGTTAAGGACTGTGAAATGATCAGATCATCCTGGATTATGCAAAATGGTTCAGTGTACTCACAAACATTCTTAAAATTGGAAGAGGAAGAAAGGAAAAGGTCCAATATGAAATATGAGAAGGATTTGAACCACCAATGCAGGAACTGAAGGTGGAGAAACAGGGAAAAGGACAAAGGCAGGAAAGTAGGCCTAAAAGCTAGGAAAGGCAAACAAGTTGTCCCTTAGAGGCTGCACAAAGGAATGCAGTTCTGTTTACACTGATTTTGATCCTAATGATCCCTAGATCTGTAAGATAATAAACCTGTGTTGTTTAACAACATTGGCTTTAAATAAATCCATTACACCAGCAATTAGGAAACTAATAGAAGAGGATATGGAGAGCTGAAATGAAATCATATAATGGTTTTAAGCTATCTATTTTAGGGAAAGGCAAATGACTGAGAAAAAGTGACCTGGAATTGAGTTAACAATGATGTCAGCAGCAAGAACTGTGCCTGGAAATAGGTGTGTCCTTAAGTACATGTTTCAAGAGGCATCTTTTTTTTTTTTTTTTTTTTTTTTTTTTTGGCGGAACCGGGGATTGAACTCAGGCCCTTGTGCTTGCCAGGGAAGCACTTATTCCACTGAGCCATCTCCCCAGCCCCTCTTAAGTACATGTTTAAGGCCAAACAATACACTAGAATTGTACTCAGCAAAATTCACATCAGACTGGCTTGACTTTTTCTTCTATTTTTATCTCTCTTCTAGCTCTCCCAATAATTATATGACCAATATTTATTCTCAAAAACACAGAAATAAATTATTGAAACAATGTCACTAAGAGAAGTATTTTACATGTAAAATAATGACAAAAGCTATACCTATTTAACTGTAAAGATTAAATTACCATATATATTACATAAGGTAATAAAAATCTGACAAAATACATTCTCCTATACAAGATTTGTTTAATGTAAAATATGGCTTTTAATACGTAATGCAGTTTTCAGAGCTAAGGATATTTGTGCCAAAAAACCTGGGTATTCATGTTTTGGGTCATTCCCTTGCTACGTGAAGTTGGAAAAGTTCTCTCATCCTTGTATATCAGATTGTCTATCTTTTTACATGTCAGAAAGTTGAACACTATATGTAAAGGGCCAGGCAGATAGATCAAAGGACTGAATTGCCTGCTTAGGCAAAGCACAGGGTCAATCCCCCCAGCCCCGCATGCCATGCCAGTCCTGCCCCTGGGGTGGGCTGATACTGCGACTGAGACTGGGCACGGTGGCACACGGCTGTAATCCTAGCGCTTGGGAGGCTGAACACAGGATGATGACTGTGAGTCCAAACTACATAGAGAGACCCTGTAGAACATGGAGACCCTTGTAGAGCCTGTACTAAATACAAAAAAGAAAGAAAGTTGAACACTGTATCTATAAACTTTTTCTGTCTCTAAAAAATTGATCCATTATTTGTGCAGTTACATATATTCTTAAAACAAATAGCTTTAACTCTTTTAGTGACTTTCAAAAAAATCAAAATGAGTTTATTCAGTGTCTACCTTCTAGGATGAATAAAGTAATACAAGTATATCATCTTATTAATTTTCAAAAACATTAATATTTCTCTACTGAAAAAAATGAAATGAAATAAAAACCAAACAAGTGGAAATTAAATAAACTGCCATTGTTATACTGCCAGAGCCAGTAGAAAACAGGGTTTTTCCTATCCCAACCTAAATATAAGACATTCTGCCAATTCTACAGACAGGTCAATTAGGCAAATGAATTATACAATGGAAAATGGGTAGGAGTACAGGATCAAAAGCTAGTTATTTATATACATTTCTTTTACTAATCAAAGGACAATTATAATGTAAAGAGTCAGGTCCTGTGGTCTGAGATCTACTAACTGCCTTTCTCTGAAGGCCATATATGTCTCAGCACTGCCTGAGGGAATCTTGAGAGAAAAGTATTTTCTAGGCTTCCTTCCACTGAATCCACAGTTATCTAGGCATGGGAAGGCAAAACTGGAAGCGAAGCCAATTCTGAGAGACCACTAAATTCAAGACAGTAGTTGATCTCACATAAGGTTAAAAGTTACATACTACCATTATTAATAAGGTACCATGAAAAAGTAAATGACACTAGCTACGCTTCTGCAGAGCTTTCCTTGTCGAAATAACCTTAAATTTAACTTAAACGCCCTCTTCTTCCTCTATTATTTGATCTCATAAGACAAGCTGCTTAAATTACTAAGGTTTTTTTTGTTGTTCGTTTTCATTATGTTTGTTTTCTATGGCTGTCTCTATGTCAGTTATGCCATGCTGTAGTGAAACAGTAAAATATCTTCACCTATAAAGAGTAAGTTTTCTTAATAAAGAAAAAGATCCTGAGGAAGAAAGAACCCATTCTTTATCTTCAATGGCAGGTTAAAACCTTGAGTTCATAGAGGATATCTGTAAGTAGGTCTCTCTGTGGGTCACAAACCTTTAAATTCTCATATCTAATTCTCAACGGCAGACATAAAATGGGAAAAATAAAGAGTTCACTTTTTCTGAACATTTTCTTCTGAAATAAAGCATAGTAGAAAGAAAATGGAAGTGTGGTGGGAAAAGTAAAAATATCATATAACATACTAATTTAAGACATTTAAGAATAAGACCAAGGCAATTCTAAAGTCCAGCATTAAATCCCCCAGTGCCACTTCCAGCATCCCCAGAAATCTGATGCCAAAGTTGTAAACTCATAGCACTTGGATGGCTCTGCCCCTAAGGCACTGCAAATGTGGAAGCTCCCCTGGTTTTTCTCTGATCCCAGCTCAGCTCCCTTCACATTCCCAGCTTCCTATATGCTATCTCAGGGCACACTCCCTCTCATTCCATGCCTTTATCTGAAATCCAGGTGGAACCACTGAATAACTTACATTCCATATGCACCTAAAATTCAGCACTGCATGAATGAAGTCAAAATCTGCAGACAGCTACAACAGCAGCCAGGATTTCTTCTCTTTTGGCTATGAGGGTTCAGTGTGTATGAACCAAATTCAAAGGAACAACTTTCCTGGGCTGTAGTCACTCTAGAACATGGACCTGTGGGGATCTCTTTGAATGCAAGAGGGGCCTTAACAGTGTCTTTCGGCCCATTTATCCTATCTAGGGTACTTCAGGCAGATAACAGTCATGTCCTTAATCTGAGTGTTCTTGACCCTACTACTGCCCCATGAACCAAACCCACTGTCACATATTTTAGATCGAGCTACCTCTGAAAAAGCCACACTTATGACCCACTTATGATTGCTGTTTTGTGGGGGAGTCTAAACACAAGTCATAACAAGTTCTCAATTATTTTGAGTCTTTATTCTTTGTCACATGTGTAGTAGCCTCAGTTTCACTTCCTGTTGCTGTTACAACACCCAATGGTAGTTCAAAAATATTTAATAATAAATTCAAGAAATTAACAATTTATGTCTTAAACTGCAAGCTATTCTGAATGATACTGAAATATTGTACCATTCAATTCTATCACACCAGGAACATGAATCATCCTTCTGCCCATATCACCCATGTTTTATGACCACCAACCACAAGCCAACCCAGTTATTAGTTCAAATAGTGAGATACTGTGGTCCTTGTGTTCAAGGAATCCTTATTTTATTTAATAATGATTCCAACATTTAAGAATAGTAATGGTAGAAGTTTTATTACAATATGTCATTATAATTGTTTTCCAATAGGGTTGGTTTTTTGTTTTGGTGGTACCAGGGATTGAACTCAAGACCTTGTGCTTGCCAGGCAAGAGCTTATTCTACTGAGCTATCTCCCTGGCGCAAATAAGAGTTATTTTTAATCACTTACCATGCCTATTTACAAATGAAAATGTATCAAAGGTATGTGTAGATAAGAATAAACATTATGCATTCCTCATCATGGATTCAATCAATAATTGGACAATGATTTTTTAAAAACTTTATCTCTATTGAAAGTGTACACTCCTGTTTTTGTAATTGCTTTCTAAACAATACAGTATAACGACCAGTTACATCACATTTACATTTAATAAGGTAGTGTAAATAATCTAGTAACACCTTAAAAGTATAGAGGAAGTTGTTCATAGGTTTAAAATCAATATATTACTTTATTTAACGGATTTCTGAATACAGGAATTTGGCAAGGCCTGGGGAAGTTCTGAAACCAATCCATCATAGCTATTGAGGGTTTAGTACTACCAGAAGTTTGAGCTTTTCTTGTTTAAAAAAAACACTGAGAATAATGATGAGTGCCTATTTAATATGGTTATTGTGGGATTAAGTTAAATTATGTATTCCTCATTTGTCAAAGAGCTCCATGCTCAACCTTTCCACTAACCAAAGGCCAAATTTTTAAACAATCTCCTCAGTGATCCTAATTCTGCTTCATAGTAAAGCAGAAAAAATGACTTGAAAAATCCTGTACAGGTGGAGAAAGAGCCACCCATGACATCTCCCTGGGGACACAAAGGAGTGACCACTAGTGTAAGGGCTGCTCTTATCCAGATAACATTTAGCGCTTGTACCAGTGTGTTAAAATATTTTTTCCTTCATTTGCATGAAGTATCACAATCATAGTTCCAAATAAAATTAGTGATACCAAGAGGAAAGATATAAGAACCACAATAGAGTTCAAGAAAGACTATGATGACAAAAAAAAGAAGAGAAAAAGGTATATTTAGGTATATATGCAGGATAATTTGGATAATTGTACTGTATTATATTGCTGGTCATTTGAAAGGAACAGTTAATGCTTAATTTTTTTCTCTTTTTATTCTTATCATTTTTCCTTTTTAATTTCTTATAACTTTTTGCTGTTGTTTTTTTAAACCAAATTTGCATGTATATTTATATCTAAACACCTAATTTAAAGATAACATCATGTAATACAGCAACCATTGTTGAATTGCTATTATTTTGTTTAGTGAAATTTTGTGTCATTTCTAAAGCCCTTTATTACTATTTTGTATAGTTCAAAAAGAAAAAGAAAGAAATCACTATCAAATTTGTTAAAGTTCTGGGAAAACAAATTTATCAGTGTAATTTTGGAGCCTCAAAACCAGTTACTTGGTTCTCCATTATTTCTTATGGGAAAATATGTTCACTTCTCATATTTTTCAGTGTTTGAACACAAATTCGAAAGAATTGAGTTTGACAACAAAGCTATCATGATATAAAATCGGAAACTGGAACAAAATAAATCCTACTCCTGTTAGCTATTATAGTAACTCTTACTATCACTGTTGCTACTGTTTTCCCTTCTATCATCACTATCAAAACACAGAAATAAGAGTCATTGCTATGGGAAATATAAAAACTGAATACTTAATTTTGCTTAGAAAAGCCTGAGGCAAGGGGCCTATGTCATGAGAGTTTTACAAGGAGTTAAGATCTGTATTGGAAAATGAGGAATAAACAGGAATTGTTTGGGCCAATGATATGAAAGAAATTATCCTAGCAAGAGGGAGGAAATATGAAGGAGCATGTTACTTTACAGTATTGGGGAAATGTTGAAATATACACTTTGGGCAGGAGATGTGGCTGGTAAGGAAAAGAAGAGCCATATGGTATGATGGGCCTTGCAATACTGAAAGCCAATGAAAACATCTATATAAGGAAACAATATGAACATATTTACATTTCAGAAAGAGAATTATGGCAACAATGAGAATGAACCATCAAAGGATGCCAGGCAGAAAATTAATACTGGTGACAAAATAAGAGATTAGAAAAGTATTATAAAGATTTAGGTGATAAATTTGTAGGTACTAAAAATAAAGGCCATTGATAAAAAGCCATTTCAGAAAAAAAGAAACATCCAGTATAAATGCCATTTGGGGAGTCTCTATTTTTGAGACTAAAGAAAGCAGCACAAAAAGAACTACCTTGCAGCCAATGAAAATATGATGAACATCGTGACGCTAGTCTTTCAAGGTCAGTGAGGTCTCAGGAAATAGGAGAACCTGTACTCTAACATCATGCAACTCAGTTGTGTCCCAAATTTTCTGAACAAGGAGATTATGGGGCCAAAGAAGAAAGTGACTAAGGATGAAGAGTGTGCCTAAGGAGAGTCACTTGGAAAGAAAACATTCTGTCAGGCTTTCACAGAGAGCAAATTGGTCAAGCAATGGCTGTGACTCATCCACATGACTGACACTGACAAAGGATCTACAAACTGCGATACAGGTTTCAGGATAAATCCTGAGGGGATTTGACTGACATTGTTGGATACAAAAGTTACATTTCTTGTTATGTAGGTCTTGCTTTATATCTTGGTCTTAACCATCCAACAGAAAAGTATAAAAGCGAGGTATACAAAGTAAAGCTATGTTAATATGCTGAGCTGTAAAAGGCTCAAATCAACAACTTCTGACATTGCCAGCCATGTGGATAACCCACTACTATTATAGACTACTGGACTATATTGCATTACTTTGCTGAACTCATACACCTACAATATATGAATGGCAATGGAATACCCATCTCTGACAAAAGTAAACAAAAAAGGGGGACACAAATGAAGGAGGATTTTGTACTGAAAAAATATATATATGTGTATATAAAAATATTTAGCATAGATATACAGCTACTTTCTCTTAGTTCAATGAGAAGAAACTTTTGAACTAATACTGTCTCCATCTTGTACTCTGAATAACCATTACAAAATAATTACTACAAAGACAACAATATGCAATGTATTAATTATTGTAACTGTCCTACAAACCTTTTTTGAAACTGTCTCATGGCTACTTCTTTTTCAATAAAATTAATATAAAAAGATGAAAAATAGAAAAGAAAGTGTGTTGAAAAACAATCTTTCTTTTTTAATAAGTAAATATGGCATTAATCCGTCAAGGAAAAAAAGCCAAATAAGATAGGGTAAAGGGACATATACATGATATTGGTCAATTGAAAAGAAATTAAAGCAATGTAACCATCAAAATATATGTTAAAGAGAGGTTTTGTCACAATATAGAACAAAATCAATATGTAGGAGGAAAAGAGAAATTATAATAGATATGGAAGGCACTGTAACTAAAAAGGCATCCAAAACAGAATCAGCCTTGATATCCAATATTTTAACTTTTTTTCCCACAAAACTGGGGATTGAACTCAGGCCCTTGCGCTTGCCAGGGAAGCATCTATTCCACTGAGCCACCTCCTCGGTGATATCCAATATTAAAAACTGAAATCTTAGAACAGTTTATAACATGAAGCTATCTTGTCTACTACAAATTTTTATTGACATATGACAGTGTTATATAGTACAGTCAAATAGTATTGTCATTATTGAATATTTGTAATATCACTGCAATTTGAATATCTTACAAATATTTTAGACAAAAAGCAATCTCATAAGAGATATTTTGGCCAGAGAGATGGCTCAGTGGAAAAAGCACTTCCTTGGCAAGTGCAACGGCCTGAGTTCAATCCCTGGTACCACCAAAAAAAGAGATATTTTAAAGTTAAGTTTATTGGTATAATTTAGATAAACACAATGATCACATTCATTATGGGTAATTTGTAACTGTATGTGATGCATCACATTTCCTATTTCTTCAATTTTCCTCCCTTATCATCTTCCCCTCTTCCACTTCTTATTTAAAAGCCTTCGTTTCTACTTTTTGTTTTTCTCATTTTCTCTTTTTCCCTTCCCTCTCCCACCAGTTCCTCTTTGCTTTTGAGCAGCTGCTTCCTATTTTACAATATCTATTATATATTTTGGTTCTTAACTACACTTTCAGATTCTCACACCACAGACTGCAATATTGATACATGTGTGTCAGATCTATTTTACTTAAGAGTACGGCCTCTTCCAGTAGTTATAAGCACTGTCAGCTTTACTTGAAGTATTTTGTGTTACCTGTTATTATAATATAGAATATGAATTACCTTAATGCTATTATACCATCCATTCTTTTTTCTTTCTTTTTTTTTTTGCAGGACCAGAGATTGAACTCAGACCCTTGTGCTTGTCAGGGAAGCACTTCTTCCACTGAGCCATCTCCCCAGCCCCTACCATAAATTCTTGTACTGAGATAAAATTTTCTTAGTCAAGAAGAATTAATTTTTCATATATTCCTCATGTATTTTATTTAGGATTTTAAAATTATGCATAACCTGTATATTCATTTTCTTGGGTTTTGACATCTGAGTTATATAGCAGTATAAAAAGAATTCTGTCCATTTCTATCATTTTCTGTGCCCTGGATCAGTTTATAATAAGAATTGTAGCATGTCCTACTATAATTATACAAAAAGGAACTTATAAAAACTTTGGAAATCAAAATCCTTGCACTATAAACAAGGATCATAAGACTAGTTTCCTATGCCTCACCTGGCTTAGCCCTAGTAACCATTCAATTAACTAACCATTTACCAAAGCCTTGGCTTGGAACTAAAAGTAAAAAAAGATTTTTCTCTCATAAAGTATTCTTAAAATTTTGTCAAATCTAAATTAAATCTAAATTATAAGTTCATGTCTTTGATTTCTGGTCAGGAATTTCCCCAAAAATAAGGGTTAATGCTATAATTTTTTAAAGAAACCCAGAAATATGGAAAGGTAAAAATAGTTAAGATAGTTATACTAATTTCTCTTAATTCATTGAAAATAAAGGAAATACTGGTTAAATATTGGATGTAACTTAAATGAATACCGACTGGAAAATGTGATAGATTGTGGTATATCTAAACAATGGGATATTATATAACCAAAAATGGTGCCACTAATACATGTAACAAGGAATTCAACATTCCTTGAATGCTAAGGGAACTCTATTCTGCTTTCTCTTCAGCCAACATGACCACACATTGTGATTGCTCTGATTTTCGTGCATGCTGTATCTCTTACCAAGTCTTATATTAAAGCCTCTTGTTTAGTAACAATACATATTCCAACAAACAGGCACCTTTCATATATTCAACCAGATTATTATGTGAAATTCATTCCAAAATACCTGCCAAATAATAGTGATTTTATTTTCTCTTCCTAATTCATCCTCTCTCATCTTTTTCCTCGCACAACACACCTGTATTTTAAAGTACTTCAGAACACAGTAACATAAGTACAGTTATGCATCCTTTAATGATAAAGATAGGCTCGGTGAAATCCACTGTGAGGTGATTTCTTCATTGTATGCACAACAGAGAGTGCATTTACACAAACCTAGATGGTATAGGTCAATCACTCCACGTGGTCTCCTGTAGGAATGATGAGATGTAATGAATACACGATGTATAAGTCTGTTGCCAGTGTGACATAAAATATTTTACTGCAAAAGAATTTGTGTAAGTAGGAATACACACTAAACATGATAAAAATAAACATATAAACCAGGTAAACATTTATTATCATTGTCAGCATTGTATACTATGCATAAGTATATGCCTTATACTTTAACACAACAGTCAGCACAGTAGGCTTCTTTACATGAGTATCACCCAAAATGCATAAGTAATTCCCCTGATGTTACCAGGGCTACATCATCAGGCAATAGAAACTTTCAGCTCTATTATAATCTTATAGGACACTATTGTCTATGCAGTCATTTATTGATGGAAATGTCATGTAATGCTGACTGCACTATAGTTTAAATTTAAGTCCCACATTTACATTTCATTAATAAGTGAAGTTAAGCACCACTTACTATTTTCCAAGCATGTTCTCTCCTGTACTCTTTACACAGACACAGTTACTTTACATATACATATACCCCATGCCACACTTAATTTTTACAACAATCTTGTGATTGTACTTTATTTTCTTTTTAATTTTTTTGGTATTTAATACAGGGTCTCACTACACAGATCAGGCTCACAGTAATCCCCCTGCTTTCAGCCTCCCAAGACTAGGATTACAGGAGTGTGTACCACGCCCAGTCTCAGTCACCATCTCAGCAACCCTGGGGACAGGACTGGCACGGCATGATGGGGATCAAACTCCGGCCACTATGTTCTGCCCAAGCAGGCACTTTAATCCTCTGTGCTATCTGGCCGGCCCTTCGTATTGTTAAATAGCTCTATTTCACAAATGAAAAAATGAAAGTACAGAACTGTAGCAAGCCAAAATACTGAATACTTAAAACACTAACACATAATCCAAACTGTATAGTTAATGCTAATATAAATATGAGATATTCATTCTCAACTGCAAACAACAAGGAGTTTCTTTAAACCACAAATTTTAAATTCTATAAGAAACAATAAATCTGTCAGAGCAACTCCCTGAGAAATTTCATGTTGATTTTTATGAAAAGAAATTTGCACACAATTAGAGGCAATCCTATTTTAAAGAGTGGGGTTGAAGGATCTTTCACTACTAATGTCTCCTGCTCTATTTGAAGCAGGTCATTGCAACATCCATTCTTAAGCTACATACAATCTGTACATAGCCACAGATGTGCTTTTAAAAACAAAACTAAATATCAAGATCCCCATGTACTATATACTAAGTGTTCACAAATTATAGCAATCCTATTTTCCAATTATAGTCTCTTCTTTTTACATTAGCTCAGGACACTCAGTTACTAACATTTTCTTTATTCCATTAATTACTCAGCCATCCTCTTATTCACTTATATAGTAAATACTTCCTATATTATTCTAAGCATGTAACAAATATTTATTGACTGATAGCTATGTGAAGTGTAAAATTGGGTAAAAGAAACACAATTTATAAGGTAAATTATTTTCTTAACTATACCGGCTACGGAGTATTGCAGCTGCCAGTTCTCCTCTGTGTAGATGATCCATCACTGCTAACAGTTGGATAATGACCTGTTCAAGAGGAAAAGAACCCAATATTTACTATGAAAATCAATATTAGAACTGTCAAACTTTTGCTACTATGGTGTTATTTTTAATATTTCATTATTAAAGGGAAATGTACACCCATGTACCTAATTTCCATATTATATCTTATGAAAATTAAGAAACTGAAAATTTTGGCTCCTTGCTTTTGCTGTTTTCTGCAGCCATTACATGTTTCCCCTCTGCCATGTGTCACACTGCCTTGGAGTCAGCCAAACATGGACTGAAACCTCCACAGACTGTGTCGTAAATAAACCTTTCCTTCCTTAATTCTACCCATCAAGTATTTTGTCTCAGCAACAAGGGAAAAGAAACAAAGACACACCCCAAGTCAAGAGCAAGAAGAGTATAGAGTAAGTTAAACAAGGATGTATCACAGATACCTAGAATGCACTTGGTGTTTCTAACACACTATTATGTTCAACATTAGCTAAAGAACAGTCCCAAAATCTGTGTCCTGCAAAACTTACTTGGCTGGCTTATAAACAACTTTGTCCCTATGGGCTTGAGATACATGCCAAGGTCATCTAGAATGCATAAAGGCAATTACAACCAAGATGGATACAGTCATGTCAAGCTGAAAACAGTTACATGATTCCCTTACACCCAAAACTCCAGGTCTAGGGCAGACCCAATAAAAATCTCCATACTACAAACTCTCTGATATCCTAAAGAGTAAGACAGGACTACAGAACACGTAGTGTCAGCCATTTACTATGGATCTTCAACAAAAATACTGTTGTGTTTTTGGCAGAACCACGATTGAACTAAGGCCCTGGTGCTTGCCAGGCAAGCGCTTATTCTGCTGTATTTTCAATCTTATGATAAAACCCTAATTTCTACAGGGCAGGTACCTCCAGGTCTTGAAATATCAGTTATGGGTGAATAATTATTTTCTCTCTTGAGTTCATGTAAAAAGAGATGCTATACTTGGAACTTCCTTTGTTACAAGTAAAAGTTCCCATCTTATATCTTCCAATACAGTTACTTCAGTTAATCAATTTTATAATTTATTTATTCTCATTGAAATGGAATTAGAAAGGGAATGGAAAAAATACATATTGCCAAATGTAAATGTTAAATATACACATACATAAATATACATAAAGTTATACTATGTGCTGTATTGATATATACATACATATACACATATAAATTAATACTGGCTGAAATACAGAGGTCAATCAGAAAGAGCAGAAGTATGAATACCAATTAAGAAACCACTTCAATAATGAGGCTTGAAATAAGAGCCCAGACAAGGGTTTTGCAATAACCAGAGAGAACTAGGAATTATTGATTTAAACATCACTGAGAGAAATTACAGGTATAATGATTTATCTAATATAAAATCTAGATAAGCAATGGGAGTGATGATATCAAATGATACAGGGTGTAGAAAATAAGGATAAACATTAAAACAAAAGGGAAGAAAGTTTGAAATAGACATTTATTTAACTAGAACATATCTGGACTGTTAAATGAGAGGTAAAGTCATGAGATTAGAAAATATTACTCAAGAGTATATTCATCATAAGAAATTGCACTCACAGTGAAACAAAGGAAGACAAGCTACCAAGTAAAAGAGAGAAAACAGGAAACACAGGAACTAAGAACTGTGAGATAAAGATTGGAGGAAGTCATTCAAAAGTATTCTACTGACAAGTAAGACAAAGCTTCTTGATTTTGTAAGTATAAAAAATTTTGTAAAGGAAGAGTTTAAATATCAGTGGTAGGAACTACTGCAATGGTTTGAAAATTAAAACAAAAAATTATTTCAAGGGCCTGGGGAGATGGCTCAGTGGAATAAGTGCTTGCCTACCAAGTGCTAGGGCCTGAGTTCAATCCCGGTTCCACCAAAAAAAAAAAAAAAAAAAAAGAAAGAAAGAATGAAAAGAAAAAATTATTTCAAGATTTTGTGAGAAACTCAAATAGAGAGAATTATAGTATGGTGGTCCCTCTAGTGACTCACAGAAAGGATTATTATGATACTGGGAGACAACTGGGTAGGGATTTGGTGTTCCTCGGTATTTTAAAGTGCTTTTTAGGAGAGAATCAAGATGGCAGAGTGATAAATACCAGAGAAAGAGCCTTTCTGAGTCACCATCCAAGTGCTGTAATGTAGCAATGTGGGGAAGACAAGGATAGAAGTGTGTCCTGGGGACCTAGGAAAAATCTGAGGTAAAAATTGAATCCCAGAGAGAGAAAGTATAGCTAGGAAACTTCAACCAGGATGCAGGTGGCGCCTACACCAGGAGACAGGACCCACTATGTGACAGGAATGATTCAGACCCATGAACCCAAGGGGAGTGCTGGCAGCCCCAGAGGCCTCCACAGAGAGATGCAGTAGCTGGGGGGAGCAGTAAGCATGAAAGGCTGCAATAGCTGCCAGTGAGTACTGATGGCTCAGCTGGCCGCCAGAGAGCCCGAGAGCCATTGGCCAGGAATCATTTTGGAGAGGGGTCAGTTGAGCTCAGAACTCAGGCTACTGGCTCCATCTAGTGGCTCTGCGGCTTGCAGGCTGAGAGTGTCAATAAAGTTATACTGTATGCTGAGGACCTGATCTCAGAGAAGACAGGCTTACAGTTAGCAATCATGAAAAGAATGATTTCTTAAAAAATAGCAAGAGGCCATGGTAAATAAATACAGTAGCTGCTAGACAAGGCAAAGAAGAATAACTCAAGATTGACTGGAATCAGTGAAAAACCAAAGGACAGCACAAATGATCTAACAAAAACTGTTCCCAGACAACATGGCATAAAAATTCCTTTGTTGGGAAAAAGAATTTAATGTACACTTAAATGAGAAAAACAGACCTCCAAGTAGCCATGATAAAAAAATCTACAACTAAGCATATCAAAATCAAGATTACAGAAATTAAACTGAAGAATACAATCATAAAAGCTTTTAGAGAAAGGAAACGAATCAACTGTAAAGTAAAGCCCATCAGAATCACAGCTGACTTCTCAGTTCAAGCCCTCAAGTCGAGGGCTTAGAGAGAATTATTTCAAGTTCTAAAGGAAAACAACTTTTAACCCAGATTGGTGTACACCACAAAGTTATCTTTCAAAAAAGCTGATGGAGAAATAAGATATTTCCACCACAAAGAACATCTAAGGAAATTCATGACCACTGAATCAATACTACAAAATTATTTGAAAGGCATTTCTAGAAATAGATTAACAAGGAATACAACTCCATGAATCCCAACAGAAGGAATCTATCAGGCAAGGGAAACAAGAGGAGTAAACAACAGGAAAATAACATCAGAAGAAATCAAGATGTATCAGGTATACCTTCTATGGGTTTTTGTTTTTTGTTTGTTTGTTTTGCAGAACCAGGGATTGAACTCAGGGTCTTGTGCTTGCCAGGCAAGCACTTATTATACTGAGCCATCTCCTCAGCCCCTACCATCAATTTTAATAGTCTCTCTTCACCAATCAAAACACATAGACTGGCAGAACTAGTGAAGAAGCAAGACCCAACAATATGCTGCATATAAGAAACATAGTTAATTACAAAATAAAATCATGGAACAAAAGTCAAACATGGAAATCAAGACTCTGTGGGACAAGAACCTGGAAAATAGCAGGAGTATTTACACTATTCACAGAAAGGGTGGATTTCAAGGGAAGACTCATTCAGAGAGATAAAGAACATCTAAATCCTTTTTAAAGGAATGATCCAAATGGAAGATTCAATAATCATAAATATATATGCAATGAAATAGAGTGAACCCAACTATATAAAACAAATATTAATGGGCAGTAAAAATCAAATAACCACTAATACAATTGTACTTAGAGAACCTCAATAGCCCTCTGTCATATAAAGGCAGTCAAATAGACAAAATAACCCAATAATGAAATAATAAAACTGAACCAACCTTTTAAACAAATGGGCTTTGTAGATGCCAATGAAGTATTCCAACCCACAAAATCACAGTGCATATTCTTTTCAGCTGCACATGGGATTTCTCAAGAAAGACCACCTACTAGCTCAAAGTAAATTTGCATAAGTAAATGCCAAATGAATCAAAATTAATCCATGCATACTAGCAGACCATAGTGCAATGAACTCAGGAATCAATGGCAAAAGAAACCAAGCACCAAAAACATGGAAATTAAATATCATCACTCATTCAGCAGAGCAAGCTATGAGTCACAGATTAAATTCAAGAAAAAATTAGAGTTTCTACAATTAAATGATAATAACTACACAACACACTGGGACTTAATGGGATAAAACAGAAGCAATTGTTAGTGGAAATTCTATAACAGTGAATACCCACATTAGAAAAATGAAGCACGTGAAAATGAATCACTAAATGGTGTACCTCAAAGTTCTAGAAGAAGAAGAGCAGGCTAAGCCAAAAGCTCATATCAGGGAGCAAATTATAAAGATCAGAGCAGAAATTAATACTTTGAAGACTAAAAAAAACCAGTACAATGAATCGTTTAAGAGCTGTTTCTTTGAAATATTAAATATAACTGACAACCCTTCTCCAAACTTATCCAAAAAACAGAAAAACTCAAATGCACAGAACTAGAAATGTAAAGTGTAAAATCACAACACACCTGCAGAAATCCTGAAGATCAATTACAGCTACTTTGAAAACTCATATTCTCATAAGATGGAAAATGTAGAATAAATGGACAGATTCCTAGATACATATAAGCAAGAAGACCTAAAAATCCTAAATAAACAAATATCAATCAATTAATTTAAAGATGTAACTTAAAAACTAAGAACAAAGAAAAGCCCAAACTCTGGTGGATTCAAAGCTGAAATCTCAGAAATTAAAAAAGACCTAACACCATTACTTCTTATACTGTTTAATGAAGTTGAAAAGGAAACACTGCTTCCAAACTCAGGGCTAAAAACAAAAAAAAACCTGACAACACAACCAGAGAAAGACCCAACTAATAAAGGATAATATCCCTGATGAACACAGATGAAAAAGTCCTCAATAAGATACTAGCAAACAGAAAATACTGCAGATACTGCAGCAAATCATTAAGAGCTGTATATAAAATGACCAAATGGATTCATCCCAGGGATGCAGGAATGATTCAACATATATAAATCAAAAACTCTAATACATCATATTAACTGAGCCAAAACCAAAAATCAAATGATCATTTCAACAGATGCAGAAAAAGCTCCCAAAATTCCCAGGACTGATTGAAGATTAAAAGCCCTACAGAAAACTGGAATATATGGGCTTTATCTGAACCTTATAAAAGCCATCTATGACAAAACAGCCAACATCATATTAAGTGGATGAACACTTAAAACTTTCTAAAATCAGGAATAAGAGCTAGGGCAGCATAAGCACCTGCCTGGCAAGCACAAGGTCCCGAGTTATATCACCAATACCTGGTCCAGGAGCCAGGTGTGATAGCACACACCTGTAATCCCAGTGCTAGAGAGGCTGAGACAGGAGGATCACTATGAGTCTGAACTGCTTAACAAGACCCACTATCTAAGTAAATAAGTAAATAAAGAAACAAAATCAAGGATAAGTAAGACAAGGATGTCCATTGTCTCCACTCTTACTTGACATAGTCTTAGAAACTTAAGACACCAAAATTAAACAAGAGAAAGAAAAGGAATAAGGATAAGAAAGAAAGAAGTTAAATTATCATAATTTGCAGATGACACCATAGAAAATCCCTAATCCTCCACTAAAAGACTTGTAAATTTAATAACAATTTCAGTAGCATACCTGGATCCAGATTTAATACTCAAATATAATCGCCTACCTGTACATGAACAACAAATTCACTAAGAGAGAAATTAGGGAAACAACATTTTTCATAGTACTATCAAAAAAATGAAGTACATAGGAATCAGTCTACTAGAAGTATGTAAAAGATCTCTATGGTGAAATATGTAGTACTCTGAAAAAGGAGATTGAAGAGGATGTCAGAAAATGGAAGGGAGGTTGTAGCTCAGCAGTGCAGTGCCCGCCTAGCAATCACAAGGCCCAGAGTTTGATTCCTGGTACAAGAAAAGAAAATAGACAAGAAAGAAAGAAGGAAAGAAACAAGGGAGGGAGGCAAGGAGAGAGAGGGAGGGAGGGAGGGAGGGTATCTCTTGTACTTGGGTGAGAATAACCAATACAGTGAAAATGCCCCCTGTACTTCGAAAACTGTTATGCAGACTTAATTAAAGTTTGATCGAAACTCCAGAAGTACATCTCACAGAATAAAAGGAAATCCTAAAATGCATTTGAACCTCAAAGAGACCTAGAACAGAAAAGGCAGTTCTCGGCAAAGGCAAGGCCGGAGCCATTACAATCTCTCACCTGAAATTATAGCATTGAGCTACTGTGATAAAAACAGCTACTGGCAAAAAAGAAAAGACCTAAGGATCAATACAACAGGTTAGATGATGGAAAAACAATTTCAGACACACTCAGCTACCTTATGTTTGACAAAGGGGCCAGACACATTCCCCGTGAGATAGACAGCTTTTTTAATGAATGGTGCTGTAAAAACTGGCTCTGCATATGGGAAAGATCACAAATGTACTTGTATCTTTCACCATGCACTGAACTAAATTTTAATGGATCTAATGTCTAAATATTAAATCAAATAACAAATCTGCTAAAAGACAGAATAGATAAAACTCTTGAAGACATTAGAATAGTCAAAGACTTTATGAGTAAAACCTGATCTCACAGGAACTATGACAAGGTATCAACAACTCAGATCTCATCTTGTTGAACAGCTTTCGCACAGCAAGAGAAACCACAGTGTAAAGAGACACCCCAGAATCTTGGGGAAAAGTGTTTGCCAGCTATTGCTCAGGCAAACATTACTATCAACAATATAAAAGATACTCAAATAGCAGACCTCCCTGATTTAAAGACCCAACTCAAAAATGGGCATCTGAGATGAATACATGCTTTGCATATGAAAAAATATAAAAGGCCAATAAATATAAGAAAAAAGTATTCAACAGCAATTATCAAATCAGTGTGGACACTCCTCAAAAAGCTAGGACTCTAAATTCCATTCAAGCCAGCTATTTCCTTTCTTCATATTTTCCCAAAAGAACTGAAGAGATGCAAATTAAAACAACACTGAAATTCCCTCTCATCCCAGAAAGAACGGCTATCACCAAGAAATCATCCAATTGTAAATTCTGGAAGGACATATAGGGAAAAAGGAACACTTCTCCACTGTTGGTGGGAATGGAGCCTGATGCAACCACTGTGGAAATCAGTATGGAGAGTCCTCACACAGCTAGGATTAGAGGGCCCATTTGACCCAGCTATAGCCCTTCTCAATATTTTCCCAGAAGAATTAAAAACATAGTGATATAAGTGCACTCATTTCCATTTTTATTTCTTCTTATACTAGGGAGAGTATATGATATTTACACACGTGTGTCTCATTTATTTCACTTATGAGAATATGTTCAAGTGGCATCCACTTCAATATAAATGCTTCAGGCTTATCATTCTTGATAGCTGAGTAATACTCCATTATATAGAAATACCACATCTTTTTCAACCATTCCTCATGTGATGGACATATTGATTGTTTCCAAGATTTGGCTATCACAAATTGTGCTACTAACAGCACAATCTGAAAGAGCTAAATCTTGGAAACAAACTAAATGCCCACCACCCACAGAACAGAATAAAAAAGAGGTGTTTTTTTTATACAACAGAGTACCATGCAGCCATAAAGAATGATAAAATGGAAACTTATAGATAAATGAATAAAATTTGAAACAGTATTCATAAGTGAAATAAAGCAGACACACACATAAACATTATACTGTTTCCCTTGTGTAAAAGCTGAAAAATAAGTGAGAGCCAAAATGCACAACAGAAATTTTAAAATGGGAATTTCAAAAGAAAGTAATAGAGGAATGGAGAAAGAAGGAAGAGAAAAGAAAAAAGAATATATATATATATATATATATATATATATATATATATATATATATATATAGTTAAGAGACTACTAACTTTTTGATTTGTTGAAAAGAAACATTTGTTCTTGTATCTTTTGGAAAATTAAAGATAATGTGTAATATAATAGCCACTGTTATACTTCTATACTCATATTTTAAATTTTTGCTTTATTTTTTCTCTTTTAAATAAAGTATTTTAAAAAATATATGAGGTGTTTCCTACTTCACTTCCCACCAGCCAGATAACTCAGAGGACAACAGCACCTGCTAAGGCAAGCTTAAGGGGACCCAGGTTCAATCCCCATGCCATACCACTACTGGCCACACCCCCAGGGTGCACAAATGAGCCTGGGCGTGGTGGTGTGTGCCTGTAATCCCAGCGCATGGGAAGCTGAAAACAGGAAGATCACTAGTTCCACCTATGCAAAGAGACCTTGTAGATCCTGTACCAAATACATAAAAAATATTTAAAAGCAAAATATGATGCTAACATAGTGCCAAAGGAAAACTTTGGTGCAATTTTTTTTATAATCATCCAGTAAAGAAAGTAAATAGCACCTGAACGCCAAAAACCGTAAAAGGCTATTTAATCTCATTACAGAAAAAAGTTAAAAGTTAAACTCTATACTTCAAAAACAGCAAAGTCCAGGGGCCAGGGAAATGGCTCAGTGGAATAAGCTCTTCTCTGTCAAGTGCCAGGACCTGAGTTCAATACCCAGTTCCACAAAAAAAGAAAAAAAAAGGCAAAGTCCAAAGGCAGTTGTTAAAGTCAGCATTAAAGCAATACACATGACAAACCAAGGAGGGCTAATGATTTTTAACTTACACAAATTAATAAAAAAGCACAAAAGAAAAGCACAAAGGTTGAAGTCAGTAAATAATAGAAATATAAACTGCTGAGGAGATAGCTCAGTGGCACAGCACCTGCCTGCAAGAGCAAGGTCCTCAGTTCTATTTCCAGTACCACAAATAGAAAACATATAAATTAAATACAAATCATTTTAAAATAAATAAATATTACTTAAATTGAGGCACTATTTTCACCTATAAAACATACACATACATATATAAATCCTATTATTTGCTTTATTTGTGTATGTATGCTTACTTTTCATTCTGCATTTTTCTCTTCAATTTATTTTCAAGTACAACTATTGAAGGGAATGTAACAGAAGACGTAAAAGGTCCCCATCTAGACCTTTTGACTAAGATCAAGTGTAAAGCGGGATGGCCTAGAGATAAGAGGGAAATTAGGAAATGCAGTGAACAGGAAAATAGTGTTACACAAAGAAAGTAGTAATCAAATCTGTCAGATGCTCTTGAGCAATTAAGTGAAGAACTGAGAAATGGTAACTCTGCATTGTATACAGGGCCACAAAAGATCTTGATAAGACTGAGTTGTGTGGGCTGATGGAGACAAAGACTAGCATTGGTTCAAGAACAAAAAAGAGGAAGAGGAAAACCTTACAAAGAGCTAACAAAAATAATACAAAGCAGAAAATTAGGTGGTAGTTGGAATCACACATAAAGTAGGAATAGAAAAGTTTTAAAAATTATTTCATATTGTCAGATACTACAGTAAGAAAATGTGGAAAGCATAACATGAAAGAAAAATGCAAACCAAAAAAGTACAGCAGCATTTCAAAAGCACTCTTAAAAGCACATATACATAACTATCCCTATTATGCACGTACACTCATACATACACTTATAGGGAATAATCATTGAAATGATAAACACCAAGGGATAGTAGCTGCCTAACGGGAGGAAGGGTGAAGAATGTCATTGTGGAGGGATAGATTGGGAGTTTCACCTCTTAGTTTTTTTGTTAAGGAAGTGAATCAAAAACAGCAAAATGATAAAAATTTTATAGAACTAAACAGGGCTTATACTGATCCTTGTTATATTGGCCCTCACCTTTTCCTTACACTTAAAATATTTGATTATAAAGAAACTAAGAAGTAGATATGATCTTTGGACTGACATAGAAACTACATAGGTGAGCATATCAGAAATAATATAGAAGGACTGGTATATTACAAAAGAAAATTTTCAAAGAGGAAAAAAAAGATAGCCAAGCAAACATTTTAATTAAAAGATGCACTTCTCAATGGCCATGATACTTTCATAAATAAAAAGGATGTTAATCATTACTCAGAAAACACACTTGACAAAGACCTAATTGTACTTTTGCCTTTAAAATATTTCTACTTAGTTACCATAAATAAAACTATCAGAACCACTTCTGATAGTTGACATATCTTGCATAAGATTCAAGTAGTTTCACTTGTTAGCACTTCAGTAATTCATAGATCAAATATTTGTAAAGTACATGTCATAGAGTTAGATAATATTTCAAATAGAGATTACACTTTATGACTCAACATTTAATTAAAACTCTTCATATCACTCCTTTCTACTGTGTCTAAGAGCCAACAGTCTTCAGAATAATGGGATTTGAGATATCCATAACCAATTTCACACCACACAAGGTAAACCTTGCTTTGGAACTAAACCAATGTTACATTTTTTAAATTAAAGGATTTCTATAATCGTCTAGCCATCTTCAAATAAAATTTTCTGAGTACTGTGACAAGAAAGCAAAAAGGATTAGTGAAACATGTTAAGCACTACAAAAGTTAAAAATGCAAAAATTTAGAAAGACTGCAAGTAACTGCAGTCTTTCAAATCAAGTTACGTACTGCAGCATTACTAAAACTTCAAAAATCACTCTGAAATTGTAGAATCTAAAGTTTAAGAAACGGAAGGATAGCTGGGACCAACGGCTTAGGCAAGAGAACATAAAGTTGAAAGTCAGCCTAGACAATGTAGTGCAACCCTGTCTCAAAAAATAAAACAGTTTGGAGGTGGAGGTAGTTTGAGGTAAAGAGTCACTGGGTTGAATCTTAGCACCAGAAAAAGGGAGGGAGGGAGGGGGGAAGGTGGGCAGATGGGCAGGCAGGCAGGCACAAAATTGTATTATTGAGATTTACTGGACAAAGTTTACATTTTAAAATGTCAGAGGGTTACAGAATTATTTATCTTCCCCTTTCTCCCATCTGTGGCCCTGAAGAGGCTTTACCCTGAGAAAACCAGAACACTACTTGCTGCAACGGCTTGTGATTTGGCCCTAGAGTACATTTAAGATTCTACTATGCTTGCATGTATCCACCCTTAACAAAATGCATAACACTATACAGGGGTGATTGGAAAATAGATTGAAAATTTCCATATCTGAAAACCTATTACAGTAGAAACACATTGCCAGGAATGATGGTATAAATATTTTTTGAAGTGGGGGACTATTGTGAGGGACATTTATTTATTTTTTAATTTTATTATTTATTTGTTTATCTATTTATTTATTTGTGGTACCAGATTTGAACTCAGGACTTTGCACTTGCCCGGCAAGCACTTACTCTAATGAGATATCTCTCCAGGCCCATGAGGGGCATTTAGAAAATGTATCTTTTACTATAATGAACATTTAAGGAAAATATCTAGAATATTTTTATCACACCTTGCAAAATATAGCCATTGCCCTTTACCTAAGGGTGCACCTAAGAGCTGATCGATAAATATTATACACTCTTTAAAATAAATTTAAAAATTAAAAAGTAATTGAAAGGAAGAGTTAGTGTTTGTTTGATAAATCTTGTATACCTGCATCTGGTAATCTGAGCAATAAATTTGATGACAACAATACATAATATCATAACCATTGCTAATTTTCTATTTTAGTTTTGAAATTTTTATTTTATTGAGAGACAAGTATCAGTGAGACAGTTTCAAAGCTGATTAATAGGACAGCTTCAATAATGTTGCTATCTTCCTAGTGGTTATCTATACTACAAGAAGCAGTCAGGATATCTTGTCCAAACACTATTACTACCAATCTTTCTTCTCATAGAATTGAGCAAAAGTAACTGCATATCTATCCTAACAATTCTATACATACAAATACAAAATGGTCCTTCCTTTCTATCCCTTTTTTTGTTTAGCCCTGGCATTTAAATGCCAGAGATGGGTATTCTACTGGCATTTAAATACTACAGGTGCTTGAATTCAGCAAAACACTCCAACACAGTCCAGCATTTCATAATAGTAGTGGGTTATCCCCAGAAGTTGTTGTCTACAGCCTTTTACAGCTCAGCATATCAATATGGCTTTACTTTCTATAACTCATTTTTATATATTTTGGTTGGATGGTTAAGAGAAATGTAAAGCAAGACCTATATAACAAAAAATGCAACTTTTGTATCTGATAAGGTCAGTCAAGTCCCCTCAGAAGTTATCCTGCATCCCTGCACCGCAGTTTGTAGATCCCTTGTCAGTGTAATCCAGTGGATGAGTCATGGCCATTGCTTGACCAATTTGCTCTCTGCAGAAGCCTGAGAGAAAGTTTTTTCTCCATGTGACTCTCCTTAGGTACGCTATACATCATCAATCACATTCTTCTGTGGCTCCATAATCTTCTTGATCAGAAAACTTGGGGCACAAGTTACTGTACAGGTTCTCCTATGTCCTGAGTCTTCAGTGACCTTGAATGATTAGTCTCCCTAGTATAAGAAATCAAAAGAAGAAATACAAACAGAAAGGTATAACACAACTAAAAGGAAAGCAAGAAACTTGAGGATTGGACACTTAGGTGAGTGTAAGGAGAAAAGCAAGGAAACAAGACAGAGACAAAGCCATACATTTGTACGTACAATATAGGCAAGGCAATGATCCTGAGAAACATCAGCAGGTTTTAGAAAGTAGCAGTTACTTAGTAAGAAACTCACCCTATCTATATATGCTGATACTTGTGAAGCAAGCAACTACACTGACGATAGCAATGTGTAATAGAAGGGTCATGCTTGGAATGCCTGTCATAATGGTATGCTAAATACATACTTCTTGTCATGACATACCAAATATTACCATACTGTCTCACAAGTAAAAGTTTTTTTTTTAATTTTTTAAATGGATAATAAATGAAAAAAAAGACACTAGGAGAAAAAATAAAGTTACAGGACTGTGGTGCTACAATGCTGTATGTGGTTAGATTTCTAAATTTCTGTGTAAAAATATGTGTATATTCCTATATTTTATTTTTTTCCCTCATAATCTATAAGGACTTAAAGTGCAATACATCAGTACTTGATGGAAAATACCTGTTCCACGTTATGGCTAAGATGTTTGATATTTAGACAGACAGGGTAAACCGAACTGCATATATTGCAAGGTAATAATCAGCCTCTCTTCTAAAGGATTAACAACCTAAGTTTGTAGATCAAAAACTGGAGAAAATGAAGGGTTGCAAGGTCAATGAACATTTTGGCCCTAGCCTTTCAAGGTCAGTGAAGACTCAGGACATAGCAGAGCCTGTACTGTTTTGAAATTCTGTACCATTTATATTGTGTTATATTATTTGTCTCTTTGTTCATGTTACTTGGGGTTTTTTTCCTCTTTTTCAAATAAAAAAACTAATTTCAGAACACATCTTTTGATTAAATGAGTCCTTGCCTGTTTTTTTTTTCCTGGCCAGCGTCTAATATTCCAACTACTGGATACAGAAAGATATGATACTAAGTATGACAGCTACTTCTAGGTCTAAACCACCACCCAAGTAACTGGACTTGTATTATCCATGAGACTCTTGCTCTCTTTTTTGGGGTGCCAAGATGGCTAATTCACTGTTCTCAATAGTTTCAGTTTTCTTTCTATCATAAGTGAAGTGAACTACCATTATCATCATCATGTGGTCACTACCTCTTGTTCCCTATTGCTATAGGTACACACTTACTACATAGGTCTCCATTGCGCTTGCAGGATTGTCACTTTCTTTCCAATAAGATCTTTTCACTGGTTCCTTCTCTAGCTGTCACATATAGTATGCTTCAGGATCATCTTTGGAGTACATGTTAGTAATTTTATCTCACTGCTGTGACAAAATACCCAACATCGAAAGTTAAAGGAAGAAAGGTTTCTTTAGGGCACAGTTTGCTGATGTATCAGTCCATAATTAGCTGGCTCCAAGGCTGGATGGCATATGGCAGAGGGTCAATAGTTCACAGCAGTGGAAGACACCAAAAGCAAGGAGAGCAAAAGGGGAAGGAGCAAGCCCCTATCCCTCCCTTATGTTGTATGCAGGCTACCTGCCCTAGGGAAAGTGTAGCACTCACACCAGCAATCCATGTACTGGACAATGAATAAATCACAAACTCTAGACTCAGCCACCTTTAAAAAGCTCATGCCCCATGACATGAGGCTTTTGGGGTACATTAGATACAAATCATAACAATATATTAATGGTTCAGCTGACTAGGTTCATCATTGAAACCAGACCTTTTACTAGTGTTGAAATTACTTTCCTTATGTTAACTTAGGTCTCTCTTAATTTTTTCCTTGCTGTTGCTCTTTTATGGCAAGGTCTAAACTTAAAGTAACATTGCATAAATGTCAAATACCAGGAATGATAAATCCCCTACCTACATATATAGGCAATATTATGTTCTGTCCCACGTTGAATCCTACTTGCCTCTGCCAACTAACAAAATCTTCATCAACTATCCCCCATTCCCCAAACACCTAATTAAGGAATTGAGAAGTTTAAATGAGAGATCTGCGAACCCCATGCCCTATGAGTGTGAGGGAGAGCTTCTGGTCTCTATTGAGCCCCTTGGACCAAGAACAGGCCCTCTGCACCAGAGACCTTTCCCCATCTCCTCCAGACCTCCCCCACCCTTCCAGGGCCAGCACAGCCAGTGCTGTGAGTGAGAACTTCAGCTGTGCCCTGGGACCAATCCAGATTAGCCAAACCCCAAGGCCGGCAGGTGTGTGACAGAGTTTTCCACTCTCTCCTGCACCCGCGTGACCAGGCCTAGGCTAGCTGCGCTAGAGAGACTTTTCCCCGCATTCTGCAGACTTCCAAACCCATCCAGAGCCAGCACATCCAGCACTGCACACCATGTGAGTGAAACCCTGAGGTCCATTCCACCCCTCCGGAGCTCCAGCCCTTAAGCCTGCCCAGTAAGTGAGAACTTCTGTGATGCTCTCAGAACCCCCAATCCAGCCCACACCCAGGCCCACCTAAAGTGTGAGAGAGCTTCTGAACTCCCCTGTGCCCTCAGGACCAGGGACACAACAGAGGGGCACAACAGGTTCATTTCCAAGGACTGCAGCAGGAAAGAGATGAGCACAACAGCTAGACCCCAGGCAGGTATAACTGAACAAATTCAAACTTAACAGAGCTACACATGAATTTTAGTAGGTAGTCACATTATAACTGCACCAAAGCTCTGCACCAAAGATCAGAGGTCAGTGCTATACAAAATGAAAAAAGACAAGGAACAAAATACAATCTCAGAGCTGGAGCCCACCCAGAACAGGTGCACAGGGCACTAGCTCAGCTGAAATGTATGAATTAATAGCGTCAGAAGTAAAGTAACAACAACAGTAAGGTTCACGGGAAATCAGAGCAGTATCAATTTCTGAAATAAAAAAGAAAATCTCTGAATACATAGGATCTGAAGTAAAGAATCAAACACAGAAACATATGGACAAAACCCAATCTGAAAAAAACTCTGCAGTAAAAGAATTAATAACTGCTTCTAAATAAGATATTGATAACTCATAAGCACTCAGTCAAAGTTCTGCTCTCTAGAACTTATAAAGAACTAAAAATATTAGGGCCCCTAAATTTAAAGACCCAATCCACAAATGGGCATCCGAGATGAACACACACATCTCAAAGGACGAAATTAAAGAAGCAAATAAATATCCGAAAAAATGCTCAACATTACAAGTCGTCCTTGAAATGCAAATTAAAACAGCACTGAGATACCATCACACCCAAGAAAGAATAGCTATCATAAGGAAATCAACCAACAGCAAATGTTGGAGAGGATGTGGGGAAAGGGGAAGCCTTCTCCACAGCTGGTGGGAATGTAGACTAGTGCAACCATTGTGGAGATCAATGTGGAGACTACTTAAACAACTAGGACTACAAATTCCATTCAAGGCAGCCATCCCCATACTGGGAATTTTCCCAGAGGAACTGAAAACATCATATCATAGGGATATATGTGTACCTATGTTTATAGCAACACAGTTTGTGATAGCCAAATCTTGGAAACAAGCAAGACGCCCGTCACATGAGGAATGGTTGAAAAAGATGTGGTATTTTTATACAATGGAGTATTACTGAGATGTAAAGAATGATAAAATTGAAGCCTTCATATTTAAGTGGAAGCCACTTGAAGATATACGTGAAATAAACAAGACCCACATGTGCAAATATTGTATAGTCTCCCTAGTATAACTCAAAAGAAGAACTGCAAATAAAAATGTATAACACAATTAAAATGAAAGCAAGAACTCAAGGATTGGACAATGAGAAGAGGGCGAGGAGAAAACCTGAGAACCATGAAATGGGGAAGAACATTCATATACACACACTAGATAGGTAAGACAGTGATCCAGGAGATTTTTGAAACTAACAGATAAGTGGTAAGATTCTCACCCAAACTAACTATATATGCTGATATCTGTGAACCAAGCAACTGCACTGAATTTAACAAAGTGTAATAGAAGGGTCATGCTTCAAATGTCTGTCATTCTGGTCTTCTAAATATGTACATCTTGTCATGACATATCAGCTATTACTATACTGCCTTTCAAATAAAAATGTTTAAAGAGTAATAAAAGAAAAATAAGACCAAAGATGTCACAAGTCAGTGCTGGTACAGTACTGTATATGGGTGGATTCATAAATATCTATGTAAATATATGTAAGTGTTCATTCCTTTTTTTAAATTTTGTTTCTCCTTCAAATTCTGCACGGACTTAGAGTTTAGTATCTCAATACCTGATGGAGAATATACGTTCCATGTTATGTCTATGATCTCTGATATTTAGACAAATACCGTGCATAAACTGAACTGCATATGTTGCAGGGTAACAATAAGATTCTCTACTGGAGGGTTAACAACCTAAGTTTGGAGATCAAAAATGGGAGAAAAAGAAAGGCTGAAAGGTCAGGCAAAATTTAGTTCCTAGCTTTTCAAGGTCACTGAAGACTCAGGACATAGGAGAACCTGTATTGTAACATCATGGAACTCAGTTGTGCCCCAAATTTTCTGATCAAGGAGATTATCAGGCCACAGGGGAATGTGATTGATGATGTATACTGTGAATAAGGAGAATCACATGGAGAGAAAACTTTCTCCCAGGCTTCCACAGAGAGTAAGCTTATCAAGCAATGGCTGTGATTCATCTGCATGGCTGACACTGACAAGGGATCAAAAAGTACAGTACAGGATTACAGTATAAACCCTGGGGGTACCTGACTGAACCTATCTCATGCAAAACTTTCATTTCTTGTTATATAGATCTTGATTCAACTTGGTCTTATCCATCCAGCAGGAAAGTATAAAAATGGAGGTATATAAAGTAAAGTCATATTAATATATTGCACTGTGAATGGCTCAGGTCAAAAAGTCCTGTGGATAACTCACTTCTATTGTGGACTGCTGATCTGTGTTAAATTCTTTTATGAAATATACATATATATATATATATATATATATTTACTTATCCCAGTTTTGAAAATCTGTAACATATATATTATTGTTTGTTACCCTGTTTGTCATTTTTTTGTATTTCTTTTTGCTTCTTTTTTTCTACTCTTCAAGATAAAATAAAAAAAATAAATTAATAAAAATAAAAATAAAGAAGACATTGATAAAAAAAATAGAGATCAGAAAAATGACAGATGCCTTGAATGAGCAATACAGGAAAGAAATAGATCACATGAAGAAGAGTCAAAGAGATATAGAGGAACAGCGCCGCTGGTATAGTGGTATCATGCAAGATTCCCAAAGAGATATACAGGAACTTAAAATCCCAAATACAAGCCTTCAAAACAACTTCAGTGAAAGTGAAGACAGAGTTGCAGATCATGAAGATGCTGGTGCAGCTAGTGAAAAGATAAGAAAGGGTCTCTAAATAAAAACTAGGATGCAGGAAAAACTAATTCATCACTTGCATGACAATGCAAAGATGAACAATGGGAGAATAATAGGGATCGATGAGAAAGGACTCAATACAAATGATATAAAAAGAACATGGGCAACAAATGAAAATGTACAACAACATCTAAAATCAATTGAGTCCAAAAAGGCAAGGTGAATTGCATATAATGCAAGATACTAATCAGCTTTTCTTCTGGATGGTTAACAACCTAAGTTCACAGATCAAAGTTGGAGAAATAGAAGAGCCACAAGGCCAGCCAACATTTTGACCCTAGCCTTTAAAGGTCAGTGAAGACTCAGGACATAGGAGAACCTGTACTGTAACAGCACAAAACTCAGTTGAGCCCCAAATTTTCTGAACAAGGAGATTATGGAGCCACAGAGGAAAGAGATCGAAGTTCTATAGTGTGCCTGGGGAGAGTCACATGGAGAGAAAACTTTCTCTCAGGCTCTCATGGAGAGCAAACTGGTCAAGCATTGGCTGTGACTCATCCACATGGATGACACAGACAAAGGATCTACAGGATAAGGTACAGGACTACAAATTAAACCCTGAGGGGACTTCACTGACCTCATAAGAAACATAAAGTACATGTGTTGGTATATAAGTCTTGATCTATCTAGGTCTTAACCATCCAGCAGAAAAGTTTAAAAATGAAATATACATCGTGGGGCCATAATATTAAGCTGAGCTGTAAATGGCTATGGTCGACAACTTCTTTGAATAACTCACTATGGTTGTAGAATGCTGGACTGTGTTGGATTGTGGTGTTGAGTTCAAGCACCTAAGTTAGTTGAATGACAATGGAGTGCCCACCTTTGACAGGTATAGACAAAGGAAGGGGTGTAGAAAGAAAAAATCATGATGTGTGTGTATAGACAGTACAGTTGGGATAGATAACGCTGTGCTTCTACATAATTCTATGAGAGGCAAGAATTGCACTAATGGTGGTTGGACAGGATATTATGTCGGCTTCTAGTACTATGGACAACCACTAAGAAAATAACAAGGTAGAAAGTATTAATTATTGAATCTTTGATACAATTCAGGTATAAAAATAAGATACGCAAAGAGCTACACTCTCTTTATTTACTGATAAGTGACATACGGTATAGTAATGTCTGTAGGTATAATATCATGTATGCACCTTCTATGATACCAAAACATTATGAACATAATTTACAATGTTTTAATTTATCAAATCCATCTTGTCAAGGAATCTTAAAACTGTCTCATTAATATTTGTACTTCAATAAACAAAAATAGAAAATAAAAATATATATAAAAATAAAGAAAAAGAACATGGGCAGAAATGATAAAAGAAAACTTCCCAAATAGGAAAGAATCTGCCATTCAGGTAACCAGGCACACAGAATGCCAAATAACTCCAACCCAATTAAAAACACACCGAGAGATATAATAGTCAAGATCCCAGAAATGCAGCTCAAGATTAATAACCTGAATATTGCTACAAAAAAGAAGCACACCACATTCAAAGGAAAACCCATCAGAATTACGGCCAACTTCTCTTCACAAACTATGAGGGCAAGAAGAGCATGGAACAGAGCACTTTCAAGTCTTCTATGAAAAAATTTCCAGCCAAGGTTACTATACCCTCCCAACTTTCTTTCAAGTTTGATGGAGAAGTGAAATACTACCATGAAAAAGAATAACTAAAGAATTTCATGATAATCATGCCAACTCTACATAGACTGCTAAAAGAAGTTCTAGAGAGGAACCAAAATGATCACAACTCCACTAAGGAGAACAAAAGGAAGCTACTAAATAAGGCAAACAATTACACAAGAGTAAACAACAGCAGGTAAACAACATGTCAATCGTAAGTCAACACATCTCAATTATAACCATCAATGTAAATGGACTCGATTCAACAATTAAGAAAAATAAGACTGGCACAGTGGATTAGGAAACAAAATCTAGCAATATGCTGTATACAAGAAACACACTTAAATCAAAAAGAAATTCAAAAGCTGAAAATCAAAGGATGGAAAACAATACTACATGCCCCAGCACCTTAAAAAATGGAGGGGCAGTCAGCTATTCTCAGTCTAAGCTTCAAACCAAGAATGATGAAAGAAAATTTAAAAAGGCTACTACATACCTGTTAGAGGAAAAATTCAAGAGGAAGAGGTAAAAATCATAAATATCTATGCACCAACATACGAGCAACCAACTTATAAGACAAATCTTAATGGACATGAGAAATCTAATATCGAATATCATGATCTCAACAGGAAACTTTAACACCCCCTTATCTCAAAAACAGGTCAACCAGAAAAAAAGTTAGCAAAGAAGTACCAGAACCGAACAAGAGCTTGGATCAAATGAACTTGGTGGATGTATACAGAGTATTCCACCCAACCATAGCTGAATACACATTTTTTTCAGCTGCACATGGGTCATTTTCTAAAGTAGACCACATACTGTCTCATAGGTTATGCTTATGTATATGCAAGAAAACAGAAATTATCCCATGCACATCATCTGACCACAGTGCAATGAAATTGGAAATAAATGACAAAATAAACCAGAAAAAAAAACCCTAAATTCATGGAAATTAAACAACACCCTACTCATCGATCAATGGGTCACAGAAGAAATTAAATAAGAAATTCAACAATATATACAATTCAACAAAAATTCAAGCACAACTTATCACAATTTAGCGGATGCAGTGAAAGCAAGTTCTCAGATGGAAAATCATAGCTATTAACACACACATTAGGAAAACAGAATGGGAACAAATAAACACCCTAATGTTGCACCTCCAACATCTAGAAAGGGAAGAGTAAACCAAACCCAGAGTGCAAAGATGGGAAGAAATCATAAAGATTAGAGCAGAAATTAATTCAATTCAGATGAAGAAAACACTTCAAATAATGAACGAATCAAAAAACTGGTTCTTTCAAAGATTAGCTAAAATCTATAAGCCCATAGCTACCCTCATCAAAAAGAGGAAAGAAAAAATTCAAATACAAGCAATAAGGAATGAAAGGGGTGTAATCTCCACAGACCCACTGGAAACTCAGAAGATTATCAGTAGCTACGTTGAGAATCTTTATGCTCACAGAATAGGAGACACAGAAGAAATGAACAGATTCCTAGGAAGATACAAATTGCCAAAACTGAATCAACAAGATATAATAACTCTCAGTAGTCTGATGACAGCCAGTGAAATACTAGATGCAATGAAAAACCTACAAACAAAGAATAGTCCAGGTCTTGATGGATTCACAGCTGAAATCTACAAGAAATGTACTGAAAATATATGCCTTATGCTGCTCAAACTCTTCAAGGAAATTGCAAAGGAAGCAACAATCCCAAAATCATTCCTGGAGGCAATTATTATACTGACAGCAAAACCAAGGAAAGACAGAACTAGAACCACAGACTATTCAAATCCTCAATGAAATCCTAGTAAAGAGAATACAGAAAATCATCAAGAACACCATACAGCATGAACAAGTAGGATTCATCCCAGGGATGGAAGGATGGATCAAATAATCAAAAGTCTTTTGACAAAGTACGACATTCATTCATGCTCAAAGTGCTACAGAAAATTGAAATAAAAGGCCTGTACTTCAATTTGATAAAAGCCATCTATGACAACCAATGGTTAATATAATTCAAAATGGGGAAAAACTGAAATCTTTTACTCTCAGATCTGGTACAAGCCAAGTATGTCCTCTGACACCCCTCCTATTCAATGTATTTCTGGAATCATTTGCTACATCCATTAGATAAGAGGGAGAAATAAAAGGAATAAAATCGGTAAAGAAGTTAAATCATAATTATTTGCAGATGACATGGCACATTACTTGGAAGACCCAAAAGTTCCAGCAAGAAGCTACTAGAATTGATATTCAGTAGCATAGCAGGATACAAAGTTAATACCCAGAAGTCAATAGCATTCCTCTACACAGATAACAAATATACTGACAGGGAAATTTAACAAAGAAGACCTTTTACAATAGCACCATGGAAAATGAAATGCCTGGGAATTCATCCAACTTAAGAAGTCAAAGATCTTTTCACAGAAAATTATCGTAGTCTGAAAAAAATAGATTGGAGAGGATTTCAAAAAATGGAAAGATATTCCCTGCTCCTAGGTAGTAAGATTTAACATTGTGAAGATGGCTATACTCCCAAAATTGTTGTACAGATTCAATGCAATTCCTATCAAACTGCCACCAACATACCTCCCAGACCTAGAGAAATCATTCCTAAAACTTACTTAGAACTAAAAAAGACCTAGAATAGCAAAGGCAATCCTAGCCAACAAAGACAAGGAAGGAGGTATCACAATTCCTGACTTGAAATTATACTTCAAAGCTACTTTGATAAAATTAGCATTGTATTGGCAATGAAACAAACCTAAGAATCAGTGAAATAGATCAGAAGATGCAGAGGCCTCTGCAAACACACTCAGCCACATGATCTTCGACCTAGGGGCCAAACATGTTTACTGGAAGAAAGATATACTGGTTAACAGATGGTACTGGAAAAACTGGCTCTTTGCATGCTGAAAACTAAAACTTAAACCAGGTTTAGCACTAAGCTAAAGTCAAAATGGATTAAAGATCTAAACATTAAAACAGAAACACTCAATCTCCTAGAAGAGTAAATAGGAGGAACTCTTGAAGACATAGGCATAGACAAAAGTTTATGAACAAAAACCAAATAGCACTGGTAATATTTGAAAGAATTAAAACTGGGACCACCTTTTATAGAGAAGTTTTTGCACATTGAAAAAAATTACCAACAAAGTGAAAAGACAACCCACAAATTTCAAAAATATCTTAACTAATAAGTACTCAAACAACAGTCTGATCTCTAGAATTTATAAAGAACTAAAAAATATCAGGGCCCCTAAATTTAAAGACCCAATACAGAAATGAGCATCTGAGATGAACACACACTTCTCAGAGGACAAAATTAAAGAAGCGAACAAATATATGAAAAAATGCTCCACATCACTAGTCATCCATTAAATGCAAATTAAAACTGAGATATCATTTCACCCCAGAAAAAATAGCCATCATAAATAAATCAACAAACAACAAATGTTGGAGAGAATGTGGGGAAAATGGAACCCTTCTCCACTGTAGACTGGTGTAACCATTATGGAAATCAGTGTGGAGAGTCTTAAAGACACTAGACCTGGAAATCCCATTCAAGCCAGCTATACCCCTACTGGGAATTTTTCTGCAGGAACTGAAAACATCATATCATAGTGATATATGTGTTCCTGTGTTTATAACAGCACCATTTGTGATAGTCAAATCTTGGAAACAACCAGGATGCCCATCATCTGAGGAATGGATGTAAAAAAATGTGATATCTTTATACAATAGAGTATTAGTCAGTTGTAAAGAATGATAAACTGTATGTCTTCATATTTATGTGGATGCCACTTGAAGATATATGTGAAATAAACTAGACCCACATTTGTAAATATTGTATAGTCTCTCTAATACAAGAATTCAAAAGAAGAAATACAAATAGAAAGGCTTAAGACAATTAAAAGGAAAATGAGAACTTGAGGAATGGACAACAAGGAGAGGGTAACGAGAAAACCTGGGAAACATTATAGGGACAAAGCCATACACATGTACAACATGGCTAAGGCAATGATCCTGAGAACCATCAGCAGGTTTTTGAAACTAACAGTTAGTTGGTAGGATTCTCACCCTGGCTAACTATGCATGCTGACACCTATGAACCAAGCAACTGCACTGAAGATAGCAATGTGTAATACAAGGGTCACACTTTGAATGCTTGCCATTCTGGTCATCTAAATGCGTGCTTCTTGTCATGGCATACCAATCATTACCATACTGTCTCTCAAGTAATTTTTTTACTTTTTTTTTCAGTTAAGAATAATAAGAAGAAAAAAAAACCCAGGAAAAAAATGTGCCAGGATTATCCTGCTACAAAGCTGTACATAGTCACATTTCCAAATTACTGTGTAAAAATATGTTTATTCCTATTTTTTGATTACTTTTTTCTTCATATTCTATAGGGACTTAAAGTTTTATTGGGGGAAAGACATAAAGTTTAACATATCAATACTTGATGGAAAATATCTGTGCCATGTTATGCCTAAGATGATTGACTTTTTAGACAGATAGTTAGGGTAAACTGTACTGCATATGTGGCAGGGTAATAATAAGGTTTTCTTCTGGAGAATTAACAACCCATGTTTGCAGATCAAAAATTAGAAAAACGTAAGGGCTGCAAGATCAGCCAAAATTTTTGCCCTACCCTTTCAAATCAGTGAAGACTCACAACATAGGAGAACCTGTACTGTAACATCATGGAATTCAGTTGTGCCCCAAATTTTCTGACCAAGGAGATTATGAAGCCACAGAGGAATTTGATTGATGATGTATACTGTGCCTCAGGAGAGTCATATGGAGAGAAAACTCTCTCACAGGCTTCCATAGAAAGTAAATTGTTCAAACAATGGTCATGACTCATCCACAAAGCTGACATTGGCAAAGGATCTACAAAGTGTGGTAAGGGGTTACAGGCTAAATCCTGAAGATACATGACTGACCTTATCAGATACAAAAGTTACATTTCTTGTTATATAGTTCTCACTTTTACCTTTGTCTTCACCATCCATCAGAACAGTATAAAAACAAGGTATATAAAGTAAAGCCGTATTAATATGCTGAGCTGTGAATGGCTCTAGTCAACAATTTCTGTGGATAACTCACCACTATTATGGACTGCTGGACTGTGTTGGAGTGTTTTGCTGAATGCACGCAGCTATAGTATTTGGATGCCAATAGAATACTCATCTCAGACAGCACCAACAAAAAAGGGGGATACAAAGGAAGGAGTATTTTGTATTTGTATATACAGAATAGATAGGATAGATATACAGCTCCTTTCACTTAATTCAATGAGTAGAGACATTTGTACTAATAGTGTTTGAGCAAGATATCCTGTCTGCTTCTTGTACTATGGATAACCACTAAGATGAAAATGTACAATGTATTGAAACTGTGCCATTAATCAGTTTTGAAACTGTCTCATTGCTATTTTTTCCCAATAAAAATAGAAAAAGAAAGAAACTAAATAAGAGTTCATGCCATGATCCACCAATCTTACCCTTGCACATTAACAGTTTGTCTCTGCTGATCCAGTCAACATCGATTCTCCATAATCCATCCAGTCCTCTTACATACATAGTTTGCAAACAGAAAGATATGAGAATTGAAAAATAGGTACAAGAGAATAAAAAATAGTTTCATGAGTACTCTGTAAATTTGAACCAACACCAGAATTCCCTGCAGGCATTTTAAATACATTGCTGCACAACTGCTCATTCAGTTAGGGTGGGTATAGAGAATATCCAAGCCTAATAAGTTCCTGAGGGCTCATGCTGCTTCAGTAGCATGGAGGATAGTAGAAGAGTTAATCGTTTCTCACTAACATAGCAATTGTAGAAAGTACAAAACAATAAACTTTAGCACAATGAAAGACTCACTATAAAAATACCAGTTTCAGAGTATAAAAATTTCTTATATTCTACGAATATCTTATCTAAATGAAGTGTGGAAATTACCTAACCCAAAGCCACAAATTTTTGGAAATACTTGAAGTGTGAAAAAACATATGAAAATATATTAAAAACAAAACTCTACTGAAGGACATAAATCTTTAAAAAACTGAAAAATGAATACACATGCATATACAGGGGCAGATAAAACTCAAAATCATAAAAATTCAAATTTCCTACAAAATTGAAACTATATAAAAATTCAATGCCACTCCTATTCCCAAATAACTGAAGTAACTTTTGGGGGCATAATGTATATTTTGTATTTAAATGTGTACTTCCAAAAATAAATATGTACTTCACTGGGAAAAGTAAACACATAAAAAATACTAAAATGTTTAAAAAGGCAGGTAAAATGGGAAAATTATTTTAATAATGAATAGTATGCCAAATACTACAGCAATGTGAGTATAAGGATTTTGATAGAAAAGAAATTGATAATGGACCTAAATACATATAACGATTATCTGTGTCATGAATGTGGCAGTTGAAATCAATAAGGATAAAGGGCCAGAGAGATGGCTCAGTTGAATAAGCACTTCCCTGGCAAGCTCAAGGGCCTGAGTTCAATTCCTGTTCCACAAAAAAAAAAAATAAATAAATCAGTAGGGATACATATGAACTAAAGAAATAGTTAAAGGACAAATGGATAAAATCAAATTTTGTCTCCTGCATGTATGAAAATAGCACAACAAAATTCAATATTCTGTACAATATACCTATATATTCATAATACAAGAAAGAACACTTAAAAAGATCAAACTGTGTTATATACATACTGGAAAATACTACAACAAAAGTTACTGTTATGTACATGATGCATACATATGAAACAACAGTTTGTAAAAGAAAACAAACAGTAAGGAAAACAGGCTGTGATGAGTACGTGTTAAACTTCCATCTGAGTCATGTATACATTCCAAATAGATTAATATTGAATATGAACAAATAGAATTGGAAATTTAAAGAGAAACAAGCCTATATTTTAATGAAGCACAAAATGTCTGAGGTCTGACACGACTCAAAAATTTGCTCATTTCAAAAAATGGTTATAGCTGGGTATGGTAGTGCACGCCCATCATTCCAGCACTAAGGAGGCTGAGGGAAAATCATTGTGAATTAAGAGACCAGCCTGGGCTACAAAATGAGCTCAAGGCAAGCCTGAAATGCATAGCAAAACCCTGTCGATAAAAGACAATAAATAAATCACTCAATCAAACAAAACACAAACTTCCAAGAGGATTGGGGGAAAGAGACCTGCAACACAGACAAAATATTCCTATAAAATCCAAAATGAAGTTGAATAGCCCAGTGAGCAATTAGGTATCTGAATAGGTCTCTCATAGAAAAATGGCAACAAACAATAAGCATAAAAAGATGTTCAACCTCAACTCTTCTGGAGCCAAGAAAAGACACAGCAAAAGAGAAAACCCTGTTTAGGACACATTAGTTGTATATCTTATTTTGAGTTTTTCATGTTTATTTTCAAAAGAAAAGGAAAGAACGCATCTCTCCTAATTACTATGCAAAATACTACTTCTCACACAAAAATGGCAAACAAGAGAGAGACCATGAGAAGAAGGAAGGAGGAGGCCGGGGAGATGGCGCAGTAGAATAAGCGCTTTCCTGGCAAGCGCAAGGGTCGGAGTTAAATCCCTGGTTCTGCCAACAAAAAAAGAAGGAAAAAGTTTATAAAATATTTTCAACTGAAGTCAACAGAAAAATAGAAGGAAGACAAAAAAAAATGCTGAACATTTTACATGAAAGAAAATTAAGTTTTATGTATTAATGTTTCCAACTTCTTGTGCATTTATGTAAGTAGATTCAGGTTCTTCTTTATCCTCATCTCAATGCTATCAGGTCATAATTCAATCTGTCCTCTGTATTCTAAAGGGTAAAATTGTTAACTGGTTTTATGTTACAATAATCACATTACCAGCAACCATTTATCCAAGCAAAATGAGAGCCATAAACTCTCTTAAAACAAAAATGTCTATATCACTAATATAATGAAATATTGTCAAGTTCCAAGTGACTATTGAAATCCAGACACAATGCACCATTTTATATGACATTCTATTATAGTAAAAGATAAAAAACAAATCGCAGTGTTATCTTGACACAGAGGCTTTTAAGCTGAGGGATGATCATTTTTAATTCATCTAGAACTGCAATGCAAAGACCATGGCCTAAGCTACATCTAAACAACAACAGAAAGTCATAGAATATTTCCTTATCAAATGATAAATTGGCATTTCTTCAAAAAGAAAAAGCATTACTCATTCCCCCAAACAACTCAAGTCAATTCAAATTAAAAGCCCTCATTAAGGTACACTGTAATTTATATATCATACTTCATCTTAGAAAAAATACTCTAATTGTAAACTGAACTCTTAAAATTTACCATTTTCTTCAAAATACATTAAAAGACAAATTATTTCCTTTTTTAAAAATATGATACTGTACAGACCTCAGCCATAACCCACATGTACTAATCAAATAAAAATACAACCTGTTCTGGCCTGGTGTGGTGGTGCACATCTGCATTCTTGGCTACTTGGTGGCTGAGACAAGAGGATCACTTGAGCTGAGGGTTGGAAGCCAAGCTTTGCAATATACACATTGTAATTCTTAAAAAGAAATAAACAAGGAAAGGGGGAAATGGGTTTAAAATGACCAAAGTATGCTATGTGCATGTATAAGTCTGTGAAATTGAAACGCACTGATCAGACTACTAATATGCACAAATAAAAATATTTTTCAAAAAGATCTGAGAATGTAGGCTAGTCACTGAAAACCCAACTAGCATGTGCAAGGCTCTAGGCTCAATCTCTAGTGCTTCAAAGATAAAAAAGTGAACTTGCCATGTGATTCAGAAATCCCTGTACTACAGTTATATATAAAGCACACAAAACGTTCATGTCAATGAAATCTCTCTACTCATGCTCAATGCATTATTATTCACAACTGCCAAGATATAAAAACAATTTAGGTGTCTATCAACACAAAAATGAATAAAGAAAATATATTATTCTCAGTCTTTAAAAAGAAGGAAATCTTGTACTTTGTAACAACATTGATATTTCTGGAGTACATTACATTACAGGAAATAAATCAGAAATTTTCATGACTTTTAAAATATTCCTTTGTTTTTATCTCAGTTTGCATAGACAGCTTACTAGAGTTTTGTTTTACTTCTGTACAGTAAGTAACTTTCAAGCGTGGCTTTAAAAATTAGTTGGTAGTTAATAAGACCATGCAAAACAGCATTCCAGATTGAAATTGCTCGAACATATATCTCTATTATTAAGTCACTCCTCTTATTGTACAAGGGATTCAAGAGAGTACATGGTGTAGGTGTGGGTAAAGATAATACTTGTTCTGGCTCTATTCAGATAATTTTAGTAAATTTAAAGTAAAGCCAGAAGAGAAGTACAAGCAGCTCTACCTTTTACATTATTTTTATATCCACAGTAAAAGCCATCCTATGAAATACACTGAGCCCCACATTTGTCAAAAAAGCCAAGCAGGAATCTTTTATAATTTTCTTTATTATCTGATGCAAAATTAACGCTTTCTCTGAATACAATTGTCCTAGTTGGGTCATAGCACCTTATTTCAGCTGACCACCATAATGAATACTAACTGTGATTTACAAATTTGGTTTATTTAAAACAAAAATCAGGCACAAAATCTCTTGTAAAGTCATAAGAATTCAGAGACTTCAGAATTTTTTAAAAATTCTCTCCACATTTCTATAGGCACACTGCTAGGGTTGGTCTGATCCTTAAGCTCAAATGTTCAAAAGTTTTGCCTAAAATTCACTAATAAAGTTATAAAATTATTGGTTTCAATAACAAAGAAATGACTCACAATTTGCATTATGGACTTGATAAAATGTTAGATTCTTATCTGCTCAGATCAGGAGCAACACCAAGGATATTCACTGTAATCACTTCTAATCAGTATTGGCTAGGAGCTCTAGATGGAACCAACTGTCAAAACTTGAAAAATAGAAAGCATCCAGTTTGCAACAGATAAAGGAAAACTATCTCTACTTGCAGATACCATGAGCTTGTATGTATAAATCGTAAGGAATTAACTAAATACTATTAGAACTAAAAATCAACAGTTTCAGGACACTAGAGCAATATACCAAAATCAATTTATATTTTGTACAATTTGTACTTGCAGCAAACAATCCAAAATTAGAACGAAAAAAATTCATTCCATTTATATAGGCATGAAAAGAACAAAAACACTTGGGGATATATTTAACCAAAATTTTGCAAAACGTAACTGCAAGAACTATCAAATAATGTTGAAAAAAGTGAATGAGGTTATAATAAATGGAGAATAGTTATTGTGTTAGATATAAGTGGCACAGTACTTGCCTAACATGTGGCATGCTCTGAGATTGAGTGGTAGCGCCAGAAAAAAATACAAGAAATAAAGGGAACAGCACCCTATCTTCATGGACTGAAACACTGGATATTGTTAAGATGGTAATATTCCTCAACTGACCTGCAGACAATCCTAATCAACTGACTTGTTTGCACAAGCTGATGAGCTCATTATTGAATTCACTCAAATACTGAAAAGGCACATTGATCTCACAGCTACTGTACTGGACAGCATAGCATTATCTGTACTGAGTAAAAATTATTTTCTTACATTTTCAGTTAGTAAACAACTATATTCGGAGTTAAAGTTTATATTAAATTCTCTGAGCAAATAACTCAGGAAGGGGGTCAGATCCATGACGAGATGTGCTGGCCCCATCCCCAGGGCACACTGAGATGGCTACTGAGACTCACAGCATGTGCCTGTAATCCCAGCTCTTTGGGAGGCTAATTAAGAGTCTGATTTATGTAGTGAGACCTTGGAGACCCTGTCCTAAAATACAAATAAAATTCAGCAAGTGTCTTGCTCTTGTTTAGACCCTGGTTGATGCTTTTATTCAGGTAAATTCATTATCAAGGCAGCAAGGCAGTAGACCATAAAATTTTCATGACATGAGTTCAGCTGTCACTACTATAAGAGATGATGTTGATGATGATGATGATGATGATGATGATGATGATGATGATGGTGATGATGATGATGGTGATAATGATGATTTGGTACCAGGGATCAAATTCTGAACTTAGAGCTTACCAGGCAGGTGCATATGCTTCTGAGCAATCTCCCCGGCCAGGAGCTCATCATTTAATCTTTCTAATCCTAAGAAGGTTAACAGGTAAAACTTAGGGAAAGCAATTATCTACTTCTTTGATTTTTTTTTTCTTTTTTTGTGGAACCAAGTATTGAACTCAGGCCCTTGCACTTGCCAGGGAAGTGCTTATTCTTTTTTTTTTTTTTCCATTTATTTTTATTTTATTAAAATACAAATGTCAATCAGACAGTTTCAAGACACCTTCACCATACAGAGTCGATGAATTAATACATTGCAAACTGTTTTCATAACGTTTTGGTACTGTACAAGGTGCATACATGAAATTATATTTACAGGTTTTTTTATAGCTGAATTATATCAAAGATTCAATAATTATTT
>PVKA01002194.1:0-28929 GCA_004027165.1 Ctenomys sociabilis
TTATTGAATCTTTGATATAATTCAGCTACATAAATACCTGTAAATATAATATCATGTATGCACCTTGTACAATACCAAAACATTATGAAAACAGTTTGCAATGTATTATTTCATCGACTCTGTATGGTTATGGTGTTTTGAAACTGTCTGATTGACATTTGTATTTCAATAAAATAAAAATAAATGGAAAAAAAAATCTCTTATATTACTAGAAATTTTGGATAAAAGTATAACAAAAAATGTAACCTTTGAATCTAAAGAGGTCAAGTCCCCTCAAGTGTTTATCCTGTAACCCTGTACTGCACTTTGTAAATCCTTTGTCAGTTTCCACATGTGGATGAGTCACTGCCATTGCTTGACTAGTTTGCTCTCTGTGAAAGCCTGAGAAGTTTTTTCTCCATGTGACTCTCCTTACGCATACTATAGATCTTCAATCACATTCCTCTGTGGCTCCATAATCTCCTTGATCAGAAGATTTGGGGCACAACTGAATTCCATGATGTTAAATAAGGTACACGTTCTCTTATGTCCTGAGTCTTCACTGACCTTGAAAGGCTAGGACCAAAATATTGGCTGATCTTGCAGCCCTTCCATTTCTCCAATTTTTGATCTACAAACTTAGGTTGTTAACCATCCAGAAGAGAAGCTGATTAGTACCATGCAACATATGCATTTCAGTTTACCCTAACTATCTGTCTAAATTCCTTTCAGTTGTTGTTGTACCATTCTATTTGTATTTCTTCTTTTGATTTCTTGCACTAGGGAGACTATGTGATATTTGCACCTGTGTGTCTGGTTTATTTCACTTATATGTTCAAGTGGCATACAGTTAAATGTAAATGATTCAAGTTTATCATTCTTTATGGCTAAGTAATACTCAGATATCCTCAGGTGATGGATATCTTCATTTTTTTCAAGATTTTTCTATCACAAACTGTGCTGCTAGAAACATAGGTACACATATATCACTATGATATGTTGTTTGCAGTTCCTCCAAGAAAATTCACAGTAGGGAGATAGCTGCATTGACTAGGATTTCCAGTCCTAGTTTTGTGAGGAGTCTCCATACTGATCTCCACAGTGGTTGCACCAGTCTAGATTTCTACAAGAATTGGAGAAGTGTTCCCTTTTCCCCACATCCTCTCCAAGATTTGTTGTTCGTTGATTTGTGTATCATAGCCATTCTTTCTGAAGTGAGATGTTATCTCAGTGTTGTTTACATTTCACAGATGGGTACTGATGTGGAGTATTTTTTCATATATTTATTCCCTTTTTTAATTTCACACTCTGAGAAGTATGTATTCATCTCGGATGCCCATTTCTGGATTGGGTCTTTAAGTTTGAGGGCCATAATGTATTTTAGTTCTTTATAAATTATGGGGAGTAGACCTTTGTCTGCATGCTTATTAGTTAAGACTTTTTCAATATTTGTGGTTTGTCTTTTCACTTTGTTGAGAATTTCTTTTGATGTTCAAAATCTTCTCAATAAGAGTTGGTCCAAGTTGTTAATTCGTTGAAGTTTTTCCCATGCAGATACATGTTCATTCATGAACTATTTGGCTACCCCATGTCTTCAAGAGTTCCTCCTACATTCTCTTCCGGGAGATTGAGTATTTCTCTTTTAATGTTTAGATCTTTAATCCATTTTGACTTTAGTTTAGTGCATGGTGATAAACCTAGGTCAAGTTTTAGTTTTCAGCATGCAGAAGGCCAACTTCACCAGCATCATTTGTCAAAGAGTCTATCTTTCTTCTTGTAAACATGTTTGGACCCTTTGTCGAAGATCAGGTAGCTGAGTGTGTTCATATAAGTCTCTGCATCTTCTGTTCCATTGATCCTCACATCTGTTTCGTTGCCAATACAATGTTGATTTTATTACAGTAGCTTTATAGTATAACTTCAGCTCAGTAACTGTTATGCTTCCGGCCTTGTCTTTGTTGGCCAGGATTGCCTTGCTATTCTACGCCTTTTCTGATTCTAAATAAATTTTAGGAACGATTTCTCTAGGTCTGGGAGGTAGGTTGATGGAAGTTTGATAGGGATTACGTTAAATCTTTACAACAGTTTTGGGAATATGACCATCTTCATGTTGTTGGTTCTTCTTATCCAGGAACAGAGAATATCTTTCCATTTCAGAAATCTTCTACAATCTCTTTTCTTAGGCTACTATAATTTTCTGTAAAAAGATCTTTGACTTCTTTGCTTAAGTGAATTCGAAGGTATTTCATTTTCTATGGCACTATTGTAGAAGGCATTCTTTCTATAGTTTCCATCTCTGTGTGTTTTTTTATCTGTGTAAAGGAATGCTCTTAACTTTAGAGTATTGACTTTGTATCCTTCTATGCTACTGAATTTATTTATCAATTCTCTGAACTTCTTGGTGGAGTTTTTTGAAACAAAATATCATGTTACCTGCTAATAGTGATAATTTAACTTCTTCTTTACCTTTTCTTATTCCTTTTCTTTCTCCCTCTTGTCTAATAGCTGTAGTTCATGATTCCAAAACTATACTGAATAAGAGAGGTAATAGAGGACATCCTTGTCTTATACCAGATCTAAGAGTAAAAGATTTCAGCTTTTCTCCATTTAGAATTATGCTAGCCGTTGAACTGTCATAGATAGCTTTTATCAAATTGAAGTAGAGGCCTTCTGTTCCAATCTTCTGTAGGACTTTGAACATGAATGGATGTTGCACTTTGTGAAAAGATTTCTCTGCATTACTTGAGAAGATCATGTGGTTTTTAGATTTCAGTCTATTAATATAGTGTATTACATTTATAGATTTTCCAATATTAAACTATCCTTGAATCCCTGGGATGAATCCAACCTGGTCATGGTGTATGATCTTCTTGATGATTTGCTGTATTCTATTTGCTAGGATTTTATTAAGGATTTTTGTATCTATGTTCATGAGAGAGATTGGCCTGTAGTTCTCTTTTTAAGTTGTGTCTTTCCCAGGTTTTGGTATCAGCACAATACTTGCCTCCAGGAATGATTATCAGAGGACTGAGTCTTTTTCAATTTCATTGAAGAGTTGAAAAATTGTAGGGATTATACCTTCTATAAATTTCTTGTAGAATTCTGCTTCAAATGCATCAGGACCCAGATTTTTCTTTGTCAGTGGGTTTTTTATTACATATCATATTTAATTTGTTGTTATTAGGCTATTGAGAGACAAGATTTGCACTAATGGTGGTTGGACAGGATATTATGTCGGTTTCTAGTACTATGGACAATCACTAGGAAAATAAAAAGGTAGAAAGTATTAATTATTGAATCTTTGATGTAATTCAGGTATAAAAAATAAGATACGCAAGCATCTGCACTCTATTTACTGATAAGAGACATATGGTATAATAATGTCTGTAAGTATAATACCATGTATGCACCTTCTATGATACCAAAACATTATGAAAACTGTTTGCAATGTATCAATTTATCAAATCCATCTTGTCAAGATATATTAAAACTGTCTCATTGGTATTTGTACTTCAATAAAACAAAAATTTTTTTAAAAAGTGATTATATCTTATCGATTCAGTTTTGGTTATGTATACTTTTAGAGGAATATGTCTATTTCTTCTTTGCCTTCTATATTGTGAGCATGAAGATTCTCGAAGTAACTATTGATAATCTTCTGAGTTTCCACTGGGTCTGTGGTGATCTCACCCTTTTCATTCCTTATTGATTATATTTGAATTTTTTCTTCTCTCTTTTTGATGACTTCAGCTAGGGACTTACCGATTTTATTTAGTGTTTCAAAGAAGTAGCTTTTTGATTTGTTGATTCTTTGAACTGTTTTATTCATCTCAATTGAATTAATCTGCTCTAATCTTCACAATTTCTTCCCGTCTTTGGGCTATGGGTTTGGTTTGTTCTTCCTTTTCTAGATGACAGAGGTGCAGCCTTAGGGTGTTTATTTGATCCCGTTCTGTTTTCTTAATGTGTGAGTTCTTAGCTATGATTTTCCCTCTGAGAACTGCTTGCCTCGCATCCCATAAATTCCAATAAGTTGTGGTTGAATTTTCATTGAATTGTAGATATTGTTAAATTTGTTTGATTTCCTCTGTGACCCATTGATTGCTGAGTAGAGTGTTCTTTAATTTACATGGATTCAGCAGGTTTTTTGGTTAATTTTGTCATTTAGTTCCAGTTTAATTGCACTGTGGTCAAATAATATGCATCGGATAATTTGTTTTCTTACATATACTTAAGCATGACCTATGGACGAGTACATGGTCTATTTTACAAAATAACCCAATTGCAACTAAAACAAATATGTATTTAGCTGTGGTTGGGTGGAACACTCTGTGTATGTCCTCCAGGTCCATTTGTTCCAAGCTCTGGTTCAGTTCTGTCTTTTTTGCTAATTTTTTGTCTGGTTGACCTGTCTTTTTGAGAAAACGGAGTGTTAAGGTCTCCAGTTAAGATTGTGGTCTTGAATATTAGATTTTTCATGTCCATTAAGATTTGTCTTATATACTTGGGTGCTCCTGTGTTTGGTGCATAGATATTTATGAGTGTTCCCTCTTGCTCTTGAATTTTTCCCCTGACTAATATATAGTGGCCTTCTTTGTGTCGTTTGATCCTTCTTGGTTTGAAGTTGAGAGTGTCTGAGAACAGAATTGCTACTCCTGCTTTTTTCTGAGGTGCTGGGGCATGTAGTATTGTTTTCCATACTTTTAGTTTGAGCAGCCTATGTATGTCTTTTTGAGTTAAGTTTGTTTCTTGTATACAGCATACTGTTGGATTTTGTTTCCTAATCCACTGTGCCAATCTATTTCACTTAATTGGTGAATTGAGTCCATTTACTTTGATGGTTATAATTGAAATGTGTTGACTTATGATTGTCAATTACCTGCTATTGTTTACTCCTTTTATCCTGTGTTTAATTGTTTGCCCTATTTAGCGGGTTCCTTCTCTTCTTGTTTGTGGAGTTCTGGTCATTGTGGTTCCTCTTGACAACATCTTTCAGTAGCCTGTGAAGGGAAGGATTTGTCATCATGGAATTCTTTAGTTGTTATTTATCTGGAAGTATTTCACTTCTCCATCAAACTTGAAAGAGAGTTTTGCAGGGTATAGTAGTCTGGGCCGGAGTTTATTTTCATACAGTACTTGAAGTACTCTGCTCCAGGCTCTCCTTGCCTTCATGGTTGTGAAGAGAAGTCGGCTGTAATTCTGATGGGTTTTCCTTTTAATGTGATCTGCTTCTTCTCTCTAGCAGCTTTCAGTATATTATTCTTGTGTTGGATTCCCGGGGTCTTGACTATTATATGTCCCGGTGTGTTTTTACTTGGGTTGAAGTTATTTGGTGTTCTGTATGCTTTGGTTACCTGAATTTTGGATTGTTTCCTCATATTTGGGAAATTTTCTGTGATTACTTCTGCCCATATTATTTTTATATCATTTGTGTTGAGCCCTTCATTTTCACTGAAGCCAATTAATCTCACATTGTTCATCTCGCCCACATCTTGCAGGTGATGGATTATTTTTTACTGCATTCTCATTTTTAAGAGATCCTTTCTCACCTTTTTACTAGCTACACAACTCTTGCCTTCACTTTCACTGAAATGACTATGTAGTCTCGTGATTGAGATTTTAAGTTCTTCTCCATGTCTTTGACTCTCCTTCATGTGATCTAGTTCTTACCTGTGTTGCTCATTCGAGGAATCTGTCATAGTTCTAATCTCCTCTGTTTTTTTTTTTCAATGTCTTCTATAGAAATAGGTATTAATTCTTTTACTACAGATTTTTTTTTTTTCCATATTGGGTTTCTTCCATATTGGCTGGCCTTGAGGCTCTTCTATTTCTCCAATTTTGATCTGTGAACTTAGGTTGTTAACCATCCAGAAGAAAATATGTCCATATTTGAATCTTTACTGCAGATGCCATAGTTTCAAAGATTTCTTTTTTTTCAAAAATTATTTCTACTCTGAATTCCTCTTTACCTTTCTGCTGTTGTTTCTTTGCTGGCAACGCTGTTAATCCATGCATTTCAGCTGAACTAGTGTTCTCTGCACTTGTTCTGGATGGTCATTGGGTTTCCCCATACGTTTCTGCATTTCGTTCTTTATTTCAGATGCTATGTATTCAGAAATTTCTTTTTTTATTTCAGGTGTTAATTTTTTTTATTGTTCATTTTTTTATTTTTTATTATTATTTTTATTGAAGAACAAATATCAATGAGACAGTTTCAAGACAAATTAACAGGAAAGATTACGTAAATTAATACATTGTACACTATTTTCGCAATGTTTTGGTGTCATACAAGGTGCATTCATGATATTATACTTACAGGCATTATTATAGCAGATGTCTCCAATCAGTGAATTAAGAGAGTGTAGCTATATACTTATCTTATTTTTATAGCTGAATTATATGATAGAATCAATAATTAATACCTTCTACCTTGTTATCTCCATAATGTTTGTCCATAGTCCTAGAAGCCAACATAATATCTTGTCCAACCACTATTAGTGCAAATCTTGCTTCTCATATATAATTATGCCAAAGCATGGCATATTTATCCTAATTGTACTGTATATACACACACGATTCTTCCTTTGTATACCCTGTTTTTTGTCTAGACCTGTCAAAGATGAGCATTCCATTCTCATTGAAGCAATGTAGATGCCTGAACACAGCAACACAATCCAACACAATGCAGCATTCCACAATAATATTGAGTTATCTGAAAAAGTTGCTGACTATAGCCTTTTACAGCTCAACTTATTATTATAATGGCCCCACGTTATATACCTCATTTTTGTACTTTTCTGCTGGATGGTTAAGACCAAGATAGATCAAGACCTATACACCAAAAGATGTAGTTTTTCTTTCTGATGAGGTCAGTGAAGTCCCCTCAGGGTTTATCTTGTAATACTGTACCTTACTCTGTAGATCCTTTGTCTGTGTCATCCATGCGGATGAGTCACGGCCAATGTTTGACCAGTTTGTTCTCTATAAGAGCCTGAGAGAAAGTTTTCTCTCCATGTGACTCTCCCTAGGACATCATAGATCATCAATCTCTTTCCTCTTTTGCTCCATAATCTACTTAATCAGAAAATTTGGGGCACAACTAAGTCTCATGATGTTACAGTACATTTTCTCCTATGCCCTGAGTCTTCGCTGACCTTGAAAGGCTAGGGCGAAAATGTTGGCTGGCCTTGAGGCTCTTTTATTTCTTCAATTTTGATCTGTAAACTTAGGTTGTTAACCATCCAGAAGAAAAGGTGATTAGTACCCTGCAGCATATGCCATTCAGTTTGCCCTATCTGATTCAATTGTCTTTATTTGTTGTTGTGCATTTCTATTTGTATTTCCTCTTTTCACTTCTTATACTAGGAAGACTATATGATATTTGCACATGTGTGTCTGGTTTATTTCACTTACAAGTATATGTTCAACTGGCATCCACTTCCATGTAAATGCTTCAAGTTTAATCATTCTTTATATCTGAATACTACTTCATTATATAGAAATACCACCTCTGTTTCAACCATTCCTCATGTGATGGACATCTTGGTTGTTTCCAAGATTTTGCTATCACAAATTGTGCTGCTATAAACATAGGTACACATATATCACTATGATATAATGTTTTTAGTTCCTCTGGGAAAATTCCCAGTAGGGGAATAGCCAGCTTGAATGGGATTTCCAGTCCTACTCTTTTGAGGAGTCTCCACAGTGATCTCCACAATGCTTGTAAAAAATCCTAACTAATAAGCAATCAGACAGAGGTCTGCTGTCTAGAATATATAAAGAACTAAGATATATTAGGGCCCTCAAATTTAAAGACCCAATTCTGAAATGGGCATCTCAAATGAATACTCACTTCTGAGAGGATGAAATTAAAGAAGTGAATAAATATTGATAAAATGCTTCACATCACTAGCCATCTGTGAAATGCAAATATAAGCAACACTGAGATACCATCTCACTCCAGAAAGAATGGCTATCATAAAGAAATCAACCAACAACAAATGTTGGAGAGGTTGTGGGGAAAAGGGAACACTTCTCCATTGCAGGCATTAATTTTGGTCTGAACTCCTCTATACCTTTCTGCTGATTTTTCTTTGCTTGCAATGCTGTTAATTCATTCATTTCATCTGAGCTCATGTCCTCTGCACTTGTTATGGGTGCGCTCACTGCCTGAGATTGCATTTTTCTCCTTGTCTTTGTCATTTTGTATAGCACTGACCTCTGACCTTTGGTTTAGAGCTTTGATGCAGTTAAAACCTTAGCATGTACATAATAAGGTTTGGGTGCAGGTCTTTTAAGTTTGAGTTTATCCAGTTATGCCTGGCCTGGATCTAGCTGTTGTGTTCAGCTCCTTTTTGCTGTAGCCCTTCTGGCACAACAGTGAACCTGTGGTTCCCCTCTGTTTTGCCCCTGGCCCAGCGAGCACTGGGGAGTGCCAAAGCTCTTCCACACACTCACCGGGATGTGTTATGCTGGATTGGGGGCCAGAGGAGTCACAAAAATTTTCACTTGCTCAGTGGGCTTGGGGGCGGGGGAGCTCTAGGGAGTTGCACTGGTCCCAGGTGGCACAGCAGAGTGTCACTCATGGGGGTACCTGAGTTTTGCTCTGCAGGTCTCTCCCAGGCCTCGCAGGGAAGCCAGAATTTCTCCCACACACTCACCGTGCTGGGTTGGGTTAGACAGTGGCTGAGAGACTCCTGTAAGTTCTCACTAGCTCAGGGCTTCAGGAGGTGGGGCCTCTGGGGAGTTGCAGGGGTGGGGGGCAGTAGAAAGTCTCACTTTCGCAGGTGCCTTAGTCTTGGTCTCTCACCAGTGGCCTCATCGGTGTTCTTGTAGCTTCCTTTCTGACCAAATGCAAAATGTTTTAAGTCATTTTTGTTGGTGTTTTGCTCTTGTTTCTCAACATAGATTTGGCTAAAAATCCTCCAATAGCCCATGCTATTGCCTTCAATAGTCTACTGCCTTGACTTTTTTTTTGCCAGATAAATTAGTTCACTGCCCTTAATCGCAGACTCAGGCAGAATCTCAGGACAGAAGCAAAATGTAGAAAATCTTTCTGCCAATCCATAACACATATTATCTGGTATCTTACAGCCAATGCAGTTCCTCCCAGCAGAAACCTCCCAAGCATGGTCTTTACCAACAGGATTTTTATCAGCCTTCTGGTCTTTGGAGCACTGACCAGAATTTCCCATACAGAATAGCCTAAGGTATTCCACCTCTACTTTTTCAGCTAGTATCTTCAAATCATTCCACAATTTTCCCATGAACCAATCCCAACGGTTCCTGAAGCACAGGTATTATCAGGTATATTCTCCTACTAAATTATCTTGGTGATTTTTCTGTCCTTCCTGAAACAAAATACTCATCACCCAAAGTTAAAGGGGGAAAGTTCATTTATTTTAAAGTTTATAGAGGTTTCAGTCCATAATTGGATGGCTTTAAAGCAGGATAGCATGGCAGAGGAGCACTAGTCCATGGCCACAGAAGAGTATCAAAAGCAGCAAGTGAAACAAAACTCTTTCTGTCCCTTCTATTGTATACAGACCACCTGCCCCAGAACAGGCATAGCACTTACAGTCTTAATTGCAGCATTGAACCATGAATCAGTCACTAACTAGATTCAGCCACCTCTGAAAAGCTTCCTGTGACTGCATGAGGCTTGGAGGGGACATGTAGACACAAACCATAACACCATCTCATGATTTCAGCCTGTTAAACATGAGCTTACTGTGATGGGGAAGAGTGAGTAATATTCAGCAAGCAGCAGCTGCTCATAGCCGAACAGTGATTCCTAAAACATAAAATCTTATCCAAACATAATAAAACATTATTTTTTCCTCCTAAGAGCCAGAATTATCACCTGTGCTTTCTAAATTACCTCCAGGAAAATAATGTTCACTTTGGAGCTTTTTTTTTTTTTTTTAATTTAGACTTTTAGGGAGGAGTAAGGAGCAATTTTCACTTCAAAGATTTTGCGGTCAAGGCAGTCACAATCTCCTGTTACAAAAAGACTTTTTTCAATCCAGTTTGCTGCAATATGCTTGGATGCTTGCTTGCATCTCAAACTGTTAAATATTAAGAATGACACGAAACAGACTCTCTCTAATTCAAGATCAGTAACTTGTTAGCTTAAAGGACAATTTCCATACAAGTTATTTCATCTTTCATGGCTCCTTATTTCTCCTTTTAATAATCTGAAAGTTTAGCTAGCTGATTGCTAATGTGTTACACAGTTATAAAATTCTTTTAAGACTAAGTGTAAGATTTGCAACTGATAAACCTCTTCATGAGTTTTTAATTCTTGGTATAAATTAGTTTTATCACAAAGGTGGAAAATGGTAGCCTGATTCTGAAATATAGCTACTATAAATTCTGTTGCCCTAAACAGGAGTATGCATGTATCCTGGAAAGTTTATAAACATTGTTCATAAAAGTCAAATTGGAGACAATGGAAACATATTTTCTTTTATGTTTCTTCATAAACAGAATATTATGTTGAATTATCCTTGAAACACACTTATAAGTTAAGTGGAAATGTGCATTAATTCATAGGATATATCTATGAGGAGTTGTATGAGAACTAAAGTAGACTAAAAGTTTTGGATTTAAAACGTACTAATGGGCTAGATAAGTGAAAAAGTAGATACAATAGTAGAGTGTTACTAATTTTAAAATTATAAACTGTTACCCATATGTCACTGGTAACATATAAATGTGTGTGAACTTGTAACTTTATAATTTAGCTTATTAAAAGTAAAATTTGAAGATATCTTTAGACTTTTACTATCTAATATGATCATGATAATTAGAAAAACACCAGGTCTGTTTATTGTTAAAATCAAACTCTTAAAACCCTAAAAGGAAATGTACATATGTCCTGTCCATGTCTTTATGTTTACCTGCTAGATCTTATATGTTACAAAGATCTAAGATAGGAGGAGCCTATAAAAGCAGAAAAGTATACTAGAAATCTGTAATTGATTACACTAGTGATTCCCAGACTAGTGTATGAATGACTAATGCCCCTAATCAGTCTGCAAGAGTACTAAGGAAAAGTCCACAATGACCTTGTATGATGTACACTCACGTGGGACTAAGTTATAGTCTTTTCTACAGAAAAAAAAAACCCTCCCAATTTAACTTGGTCCATGAAATATACAGTATTATAGAGTTGTTCTGAAGACTGAGAAAGTATACATGCATATTTACATATAATGTACCCAGTGTAGAACCTTGGGCAGACTTGGCACTCAATACTACTAGTAGTTGTCCTATTATTTTTTTGAGTAAAATATTTTATTCAAATAATGTAGATTTACACGTAAATCTGAGTATTCCTGGGTGTTTCTTTTGTATTAATATCATATTAAGTTGCTTTCTGCTTTCTATATTGCTGAATTTTTATAGTAGGTAATTTTTTCTTTAGTTGAACAAGTTTAGATCTTTCAAGCTCTCCCTCAAAGTTATATCACTAATTGTTCATTTTGAAAACTCTGACTTTCCACAAAATTTTCAACATCATTTCCTGGATATAAAAGGTAAAACTGGGTGTGCAGTTTTATACAGGACCAAAAGACTGTGCTGGTGATGAGCAGTCTGCCTTTTGTCTGGACCAGTACTCCTGTGTAGCCCTGGGCATTTCATCCCTGCTGGCTCTTGTACTGGTGAGGTTGCAGGTTTGGGCATACACTGTTTCTATTGCTCTTAACTTCATGCTGGGGAGTGTGGAGACAGACACAGCTGTGAAATCAGCAGCGGGCAAAGTCACTTGGTATGACATAAAGGAGAGAACACTGGATTAAAAACAGGAAAACTGAGCCTTATTCATACTGTTCATCAGCTATGATCTTGGAAAAGTCAACTTTTTGAGGGGTTGGAATTGCTGGGGATGGAACCCAGGGCTATCCATTGAGCACCAGCTCCAGTTCCAGTACATGTTTAATATTGAGATAGGGTTCTCACTAAGTCATTAAATTCCCCAGGCTGGGCTTAAACTTGCAGTCATCCTCAGAGTGCCAGGTATGCACCACTATGTCTAACTATAGCCGTCAACATTTTTACCAGTTTTGAATTTTTGGTTTGTAAAATCAGAGCAGTAAGTATGCAGATGAATGTAAGATGCAAATAATATATGTTAAAATCTGATAAGTTTTAGTTAATAAACAAATATATATTATGAACAATAGGACAAAAACTCTAGTTATTTTGTCTCATATTATTAGTAAAGTACTCAGACTATTAGGATATGTAGTATTTTTTACAGAATGTTTATCAAAATGCCTTGTTCTTAGTACCTGGTCTAAGGTGGGCTATAGAAGGATGCACACTGATGCATGATGCATACGTAGACTGAGAAGCTGGCACTTTCTTCTGCCTTCCTGTTGAGCAGTTTCATGCTTGGCTTAAGTAGTATGTGAAGTGATTAGGACCCTTAGTGAATAGTTTGTGAATAATGAAGGTCCTTTTACTTTTTGCTGTGTAGGTGTGTGTTTGTACATGCATGTCTGTATACTTTTTAAATTTTAAAGGATAGTTAAGAATTAAGCTTAATATTAAAATCATTTAACCTCTCCTTCTCCACTGACCCAGTAATCTGAGCTTCATGAGCCAAGCAAGACAGCCTAGAATTGCAACCAAAATGTGTATCAAGAATCTAGAAAATAGATGACACTAGTAGTTTGCTTTACAAATTTAATTCTTTGTGTATTCTGTACTTGTAATTAGGTTGAGAACAGCATGAACAAAGTGTCATAAAGTGACCTCCTGAAGTTTTGTCAGTTATTGTCACCATAATGCATTTGAACTTTATTCAAGCATTGCCAAGTACTATGGTGTCTATGGTTGATTCAAGCCATGTTTTACATCACATAGTTACTTAAGAAATATGTTTTTAAACACCTCCTCCAAAAACAACTAAGCTTTTTAAAGACGTTCTCTGTATAAGCTAATGGCAAACTCCTCTAAAATGATACTTGCTATGGAAATTAAGGGAGGGAGAGTCCAGCCAAACATGTTAAAGTCTATCTTTGTTCTTTAAAAGTTTAACCAAATATAGAAGTCATTATTTCAAATAAGGTTTTATTTTGTTACAGCAAATTAAGAAAACTGAGTCATGGCCCCAACATACTCCAAAAGCCACCCATTTTATTAAATTTTGAAGTTAACTCAGCTTTGAGAATATTTGTAAAATAACACATCATTCTATCTTAGTAGATGGAGCTAAGCAGTGTAACCATAATATCCATTATAACCTGATACTTAGCTCTTAATTCTAGCCTATTTGATATATTTTAATACTATATATACTTCTGTTTAAATTGAATTCTTCAGAAGAAGGTGGTCAACAGAAGCTGATACTGGAGCTTATTTACTAAGAATGTATTTGGAGTCAGAGATGTAAGCAAAGAGTTCATGAACAAAAACCAAACTGCATGGAAGTACTTTAGAGAATCAACAAGCAAAATCTCATCTTCTTATAAAGCTTTTGTACCATAAGAGAAATCACCAGCAAAGTGAAAAGGAAACCCACAGAATAAGAAAAAATATTAGCCAATTATCTCTCAGACAGAGAACTTCTATCTAGAACATAAAAATATTGACAGAAATCAGTTTTCCCAAATTAAAAGATACCATCCAAATATGGACATCTGTGATTAATAAACATCTCTCAGAGGAAGAAATGCAAATGACAAATAAATATGAAAAATGTTCAGCATTATTGGAGAATCTCACTTCTCATTTGACAATTGCTAAATAAAACAGTGAGATTCCATTTCACCCTGGAAAGAGTGGCTATCTCCAAGAAATCAACCAATAACAAATGCTGGTGGAGTTGTCAGGGGAAAAGAAACCCTTCTCCATTGTTGTGACTGGTACAACCACTGTGGAAATTTGTGTAGACATTCCTCGAAAAACTAGGATCAAAGGACCAGTAATTCCCCTTCTGGATATTTTCCCAGAAGAATTAAACCATCATAACACAATGATATATGTGCATCCATGTTTATAGCAGCTCTATTTGTAATAACTAAACCTTGGGAACAATCAAATGCCCATAAATCGAGGTATGAATAAAAAGTGTGGAATTTTTATACAAGTACTACTCAGCTATAAAATGTTAAACTCAAGGCTTTTATAGGTTGATCATACTCATAAAGACCATAAAGTGAAACAAATCAGACTCGCATGTGTAAACATTGTAATGTCTCCCTAGTGTAAAAAACTGAACAACTGAATAAAATCCAAAATACATAATAAATATTTTGAAAGGATCAGAAACTGCTCAAAAGTGAAGAACAGCTGGGACTGGAGGAAGGAAAAAAATACATAAATATACACAAGATAGCTAAGATAACTACAGTACTAAATTCTACTCATTAAAGGAACAGTTTATTGTTTGATCAATTTTGTATGCCTGTATCATGTAAACTGAGCAACGACTTTGAAGATAGAAATAACCATTTTTCATTTCCTGTTATCTTGTTTTGAAATTCTGTATCATTATTTTTATTGGGTGTGGTTGTTGTCCTTTCTCTTTAAATAAAAAAGTGGGGCCAGCCCAATAGGTCAGTGAACTAAAGTGCCTGCTTTGGCACAGCGCAATGATTAGATTTGATCCCTGACATGCCTGCCATCCCCACCCCTGAGACATGCTGAGACAACCTGAGACTGGGCGTGGTGGCACATGCCTGTGATTCCAGTGCTTGGGAGACGGAAAACAGGACAATCACTACAAGTCCAATCAACATACTGAGACCCTGTAGACACTGTAGACCCTGTCCTAAATACTTTTTTTAAAAAATTCTATTATATATAAAGACCCTGTCCTAAAAACATTTTTTTTAATTCTGTTATTCAAAAAGGAAAAAAATAAAATAAAATAAATATTTGCAAAGGAGAAAGGGAATTTTAGGCTCAGCTTCCAGAAGCAGAGCTCAAAATGCTCATAGAGGACCACCTCTCACTCCTGCCCTCTCAAACACTGGAGAAGACTGTGGTTCCACTCCCTAGTTATACCACTGTGCATCACAAACCCTGTATCACAGCCTCTGCTGCCCCAGAAGCTGAAGTCAGCCGGAACTTCAGCAATAGAGTGTGTCCCTCCATAGAGTTCACTCTTCACACTGCTCATTTCTTACTGAAATCTCATGAGTCACATGCTTGTTGTACACTACACAAAAAAGAAGTTAAAACAAGTTTTGTGGATTTCATCTTATGGAGTCCAACTGTTACATGCATGGCATATTCCCTAGTATGCTAGAGGTTTTCATAACAAGTCCAAACATGAAAATCTGCTGATCTATAAATGTTTTTGTTATCTTTATTATTATATGGCCTTCACTAATATTTAAAACCATTTTCTTCCAAATTTGTGTAAAATAATATCAAACAAAATAATAAATTACAGCACTTCACTCATTAAAAAATGAAAATGTGTTCATTGTGCCCACACAGTGGCTGACTGAAAATTTCACTCTTCCAGCCACAAGATAAGTACTGTTGATCATGAGTCATCCAGTCATTCATTTCCTACTGTTATAGGACACTTTGCATCTCATGATATGTATTTCACAATCACTTAATATGTTTGGCAACTGATATGGTTTGCTTCTGAGCATGCTAGACTTAACACTTTGATTAATCAACTCACCTGTGTTCATTTTTGACAAATTAAGATGCATTTATTATTTCAAAGTCAAGTATATACTTCAGTAGCAGGTATAAGGATATCCTGCTTCATGACTTTGTAACAAAGTCCTCGAGAACTCCACTGGCATTTCTCCATCAGAACTTTGCACGTGCTGTATGTGCATCCCAATAATGTCCTGACAGTTCTAACACCCTCTGAATCTAGTGTGATTAGGGCCAGGTAGGTGCCCTGTAGTCTGGATTAACAAGGAAGCCTCCTCTTTCCTGTAGACCAGGTCACAACTGGAAACTTCCAAATCACTTATGTGGGTCAAAGCAGGTCTCCCAGAGTTAATATATAAAGGTCATATATATCTTTCTAAGCAGTAGGAGGTGCAAGGTGAAGTATATTCTGTTATAGAGTATATCCTGGTGTACTGAAGATTATTGGTCAGAGAGGCACTTCACTGAGGTACAGTCCTTAGATTTTTATGTCATATATCTTGCTTAATTGGATTCATCAGTACACTGAATGCTTGCTTCCTACTTTCCAAGTCTTAGAGACCCATGTTATCCATGTAGTTGTCAGGGTAATGGTGGCACCATAATGGACTTTATAAAATGTGTTGTGGTATGAGCCAGTTTATGTAACTCAAACATAAATAATTCAGTGTTATAACCATATAAGTAGCTGTGAGCTGGTAGTCTGTCTGTAGTGATAGGGGGAAGAAAGCATTTGCCAGAATAACTTGGTGCTAGAATTCTTTCTAGTATTACCAAGAAAATCTGCATGTGCAGTCATGCCTACATTTGAAGTTACTGCTTGATTAAGCCTCATGCAATTCACTCTGCTTCTCAAATGTCAGCCATATACTCTGGAAGTAAACTAAGTATTTATAACTCTGTTAAGCCTGACATGAGGCAAGCTTGAATTTTATTCACACTTCACTTTTGTAAGAACCTTGTCTCACCAACAGTCCACAGTAGTACTCTGTACTCCTACTTTTGGGTTAGTTCAGAACTGTTACCTTTTCTGCAGTGCATGCATTTTGACAAGAAGTCCAGGCTAAAGTGTTGCAGTTCATCTCCTGGGCATTATTGCAGTAGACATATTCAAGGATGTGAAATGATACATTCTTGCTCAAAAAGCCCCGATATGTAAATTAACTAAGAACTAGAAATTAGGGAACATATTACAGTATTTCTTATAACTGATGGTTAGCCTGATAGTCATTAAACTGGAGCATTTTATAATTAAATTGGAGTAGTTTGGGTGTCTTTTATCTGCATGCATTGTCTAATCAAGTATTGAAAGCCATTGTTTCCTGAAAGTCAGAAAATTTTGATCACAAATCAACCCTATTATATAATTACGGTAATCATTTCTTTCTACTTCTTACTGTTAATTCTTCTACATGAATTCTGCCACTTCAGCTTCCTACTTTTCACACTGAAGCATTATAATTTAGAAACCCTCTTGCCCTACAGAAGGTGCTATTTTTCACAGATACTTTTACCTTTCAAGAAACAGTGATTAGTGGGTAACTGGTGGCTGTGATTATTACTTTGAGAGTTCAATAATGTGAGAACTCTATTGTCTTTTCAAAGCCATGCTATGAAATTAGAAACAACAAAACTTGTCTTTCAATTTTTCATGCTGTTCATATTGTTCCATGTCAGTGGTCACTGATCTCCCAAATTTTTACTCTCGGTGATCACTTTGTGGCTGTAGTTGAAATGGGTTACTTTGCAACTTCAGGGTATGTGTTGTTAGGTTTTACTTATTGTACAGAACCAGATAACTAAGCATACATTAGTTTATCTAATATAATTAACTAATCATGTATTTTTTAAAGGTTATATTGCCTTCATCTACTTGTAGTACCAATTTGTATATCAGCCCCTGTTCTTAGAAGTGACAAAAGCAGCCTCCAGCTCAGCAACAAGCAGAAAAGTGTATTTAAAAAGATATTTAGTGGCTGATCAAAGTTTAGACATCTGGAAAGCCAGACTGAAGGTCAGGCTTCTAAGAACATAACCAAAAATGATACATACAGTTAGCTTAACAGTAAATCCCTCATGCTGTAACAGTCATATCAGGCACCAGGAGAAACTATAGCTTAATTTATTTATCTGTTTAGTTATCTATCTATTTATTCATTTATTTATTTATTTTTACTATAGCTTAATTTAGTCCTTCCTGTTCCAACATTTGAGACTTTTATTACCGTCCCTCTGTTGGATGGTTGTTAAATAGACACAAGTAATTGCTCCCTGTAAGTCCATATCTTACACAGATGACTCTGGCTAGTGGAACCATTGCAGTAGAGATCTAGATAACAGGTTGCTAATGGATATTATCTACAGGAGTCATACTTCATAAGGCTAAAAATTCATCAAGCATGAAAAAGATACCCAAACTCAGAACTCATAAATGGCCACTACATATTTTGGGAATTTGTTCCAAGTTTCTCTGGTTACTATAGTTTTTACTTTCTTGGCTAATTATAAAACTGGCCTTTCAAAGTCAAAGTACATGGTTTTTGTCCTTATTGAAACAGTGATTTACTATCAGCCAGGTTCATAGACATGTTCCGGAAAGAGTGCCATCATATCACTCTTTCAAGTAATTTGAACATTTTTATATCCAATACCTAGCTGTGTGACATTCTTCAAAGGGATAGGTAATATTTTGATAAAGTTTTGTTCCAGGTATTTGCACTAAAAATACATAATTTTAGAAAGCATGTCTTTATAGTTATTTTCTAAGTTTGTTGATTATACTTGTTCTTATATTCATACCCTTCCTCTATAACTCAGGGATATTTTGTATAATTAGTTGGGACTTCTTAAAATAAAAAGATCTTGATTAACTTGTTTCCCAGTTGCATTGACCTCCACTAAAGTCTGGTGTCTCTTTCCATGGTATTGTGTCTGATCTCAGCATTTGCATCTCATGCCCATTAATGAGTTTGTTTCCTCTCTGCCTTCCTCCTCAGTTTCTTGCAGCCAAGCTTGTTATTTATAACCTTGATTTTTTTCAACTGTAAGTGTAAAACTAAAGAAAGCAATGAGATACTGGAAAGCAAGGACCAGATTGTCAAGATAAGGCACATATATTAAAGTCTCAAAAAGGAGACAGTTGCATTCTGTGGTGGATTGACAACTGGTAGTCAACTTGTAACAACCTGTTGATCTGAACCAGAGTGGTCCTGGGTATGGGAGGCACACCTGAAGATTGCTGCCAGCAGCATGAGAGGCACAACTGGAAAAGAAGAAGAGAGACTGTGGGAAGCTGTTCTCTTGGAAAAGCATGTCATACTGGCTTTTTTTATTAAATCAGCTGTTGTAATTGTCAAAGAAGCTTGGGACCTGGTTATTGCTGAGAATGGCTATGGTTCACTTTGTGGGCGGTCTGGTCCTCACTTTGAGCATCGCTTCCTGGTTTCAGTGCACATCCCTCAGTCTGCTGTTACAGATCCTTCATCTGTCTACTGGCACGGACTTTGTAGCTTCCAACACTGACCTTTGGGCCTTCTCAGCACAGATCCATGAAACAGGCCTGCATGAGGCATTGTCATGGGCACTTGGCCTCCAGTTTGACTCATGGGGGGCATTGTTATGGGCTCTAAGTAGCTGAATGCATGTAGGACATTACTATGAGATCTAGGCCTTCAGCTAGATTCTTTGGTCTTCAGTGTGTGGACAGATTTCTTGCACTCTTTTTGTATATGGCTCTTTAGGTGGCATCATGAAATAACATTCCAATTAAATATCCTATATTGTATTGTTCCCCTTGCAAAATCCCAAACTACAGCATGCCCTTAGTTATACAATAAGTGAAAGGCATCCTTGTGTCCATTTCTCTGGCCCTAATCACATGAATCTTTTCTTTAGGATTAAGGGTTATAAAGTTGTTGGCTGCTCATGGCTGGTTGCCAGGCAGGGTGTTACACTAGTAGATTTCAAAGTTGAATCCCGCTGGTCCAATTGAGTCTATTTCTACGTAGTGTTTTCCAATACAGATAGTTTTTTTGACATTTTATTTGAAATAAAATGTTTTAAAATAAGGTCTATATTCACCATTTAATATATATTGAGAAACTTTTGAGACAATTCCACTGTTTCTATTTCCATGGTTTTTACTACTTTGTACATACATAATATATTCATACCTTGTTGCTGGGAACAGATTGATTATAACTGCTTTGCTATGTATTGAGAGTTTTAATTTTTTTTTCTATTTCTTCATCTGTAGTGACGTTGGCATTTAAAATGAGCTCACTGCTTAGTTTTTCACTTATATGATACAGTGCTTATTCACTTACGATGTAGTGTGAACATTATATACTCAATACTTTGCTCCTATCCTCAGAATTTATTCCGTCTTTATGGTTCACATTTTTCTTTTTATGTGTATCATGTGTTGGAAATGAAAATGTCTTGTCTGAAGTAGAGTTAAGCCAGTGGACTAAACAAACATGTTCTTCTGCTCTTAATGGGTTTAGTGGTTACTTGAAAATCCTGTAATAGACACACACAAGTTTTACTTCCACCTTGTTTTCATTAAATGCTTTCTTAGTAAAAAAAAAAAAAATCCCTTCCTCTCATTTCTGTCACCAGAATGCAGTCTGCTTTACTTGCTTCTCCTGTATCTAATACTCCCACACCAGAAGCTAAGAGATGAGTGAAAATAATAGCACACACATTCAGGAATCAGAGCCTTTGAATTTAATGAAAGAAATTAATACACTTCAACAGAGTTTCTGAAACTCAGCAATTGTGATGACCCACCTCAAGATACATCTTCCTGTCACTGGCAAAGCATGAGTGTAAGAAATTCCTCAGCACAAGCACTGTGAGCTTCCAGTTGTCCACTGACATCCCCAAAGCAACTCCTATGGCTGAGCCTGTTTTCAAGGGGTTGAGAAGTGCATTCAATATGAAGTTCAGCATTGGTGGAATAGGAAAGCCCTAATGGGAAAGTTCCTCCCTGAGAAATGGAGAAGGAATAAATGTTAGCCAAACAAGAATTTAATCTACCAAACTGTGAAATCTAGATCTTTTATCTTAACCAGTTTACTTTCACTTTACTTTCTCATATTAAATACACTGTTGTATTTCCTTCTTAGCACATATTAGCATCAGAAGTTATATCAGTAGTTTGGGGATTGAACTCAGGATCTTGCACTTGCCAGGCAAGTACTTATTCTACTGAGCTATCTCCCCAGCCCAAAAAAAGAATTATTGTTTCACAATGTAAATGTAAACTCTGGGATAGTAGCTCATTTATTTTAGTCAATATTAAGAGTAATTTTATTTAATTAATCGATGATTAAATTCTTTTTAATTCCACTTTAAAAAGGAGAATTCTATTCCATTAAAGAACAAGTTCCATTTGTTCAGATTTTATTCTTAGTAGATAACCTTGTCTTGGATTTTTAAGACAAAGTCTTACTATAGAGTTCAGACTGATCTTGGTGGGATCCTCCTGCCTCAGCTTCCCACATGCTAGGATTGCAGGCATACAACTTCTGACATTCCTACAGTGAGTTTTGTGAACTTGACTTACTCCAAATTGTGCTTGCAAAATTTAAAATCACACTTTGAATGTAAGCCCACTATCGGAGTCAGTGTTTATAAGAGCTTGAATGGCTGGGGCAAGGCTCCTGAAAAGACAGCATGTGCTTTGAATCAGATTTAATGTAGGACACAGAAATTTATAAAGTTAGCATATAATATCTGCTCAGAGTTGTGTAGAAAAGTACAAAGATTCGTCTGCACAGTAAAGATCCAAAGGATCTACTCAAAAGCCTTCAGTGTGCCAGAAAAGTCATCATCAGGAGGCCAAAAGATCTCTGATAGGAGATAGAAGAGTCTACAGGAACATCCAGGTCTTGCTGGGCTGGAGGTTACAGCATCTGTGCCCAGAGGCTGGTGAGGCCAGTGCTGGAAGATGAAGAATCTGTTCTGCGTATATTTTTTTTCCTTCTTTCTTTCCTTTCTCCTTTCCCTCATTGCAGTTGCTCTTCCCTTCAGTTTCTTTCCCTGTCCCATTATCTATTGTACATTTCAGATTTCATTTACTCTTTTGGGTTGTTGCATTAGGGAAACAATACAATGTTTACATATGTGGGTCAAATTTATTTCCCTTATGAATATATAATTATATATGCAGGAAAGCTTGGATAATTGCCCTGATGATTTCTACTCATCTATTGAAAGCAACAGTTAATGTTAATTTTTTTAAGCAATTTTGCATGCTTGTAGCTGGTAATCTAAACAATTAAATTGAAGGCAAGAATATACAATATAAAAAGCATTGTTGAATTCTTGTCATTTTATTTAGTAAAATTCTGTATCATTTCTATTTTTTTAACTTTTATTCTCTTTAAAATAAAAAATTAAAAGAATCTGTTTTGAAAGTCAGGAGACAATGCCCAAAGCTGGTGGCAGCAAGGGCAAGGATAGGAGCTCCTCTAAACAGAACAGCCAAAGCTCTTCCTAGGAAAATCAGCTGAAATCCTTCCCTCCCGTTCTCCATTTGTGCAGTTTCAATAACAGTCATCCTTTTTTTTTTTTTTCTGTCTTTTTGAGACAGGGTCTCACTATGCAGTTCAGGCTGGCTTTAAGCTCACTTTGTAGCTCAGGCTGGTCCTGCCTCAGCCTCCCGAGTGCTGGGATTACAGGCATGCGCCACCATGCCCGGCTAACAGTCATCCTTAAAATCAGTTTTCCATGCCCAGAACCCCTCAAGTTGACAAACAGTTAACCACCATACTCACCAATATAAGACTAGTCTCTCTGGTCTCTGAAGAAATAAAAACCATTGGTGAGTTACATTCTCAATTCCCTTCTAAACACAGTGAAAATATAAAATATTAAGTGCTTAGGATAGTAGAACTTTATTTGGAATATGTAATATACCTTGTCTTATTACGGCTTGAGTCACTTCAGATATATTATCTTACTTGCTGCAAAGATTCAACCAAAAATAATTTGGTGCTATGACATTAGTCCTCTTCATTCAGTTGACACATAGCAACCATGCAGGGCACTTGTGAGTTGTTAAATTAATAGATACCATTACTGAAGTTTATTCTACTGAAAAGCCATGCTGTTCATTCCACATTTTAAATTTATGTCAAGGACTTTATCTCAGAGTATTTCTATGCAGAAACAAAAGATTATCAGAATAGATCTGTTCCATAGAAATTTGAATTATGTAACCAACAGCACAGGAATGTGCTTAGCCCCCATCTCTGGAGTGGTGATTATTTTATTTGTATGCTCAGCCATTTAGCGTCTCATGGTATATGGTCAGGCAATTGAAAACAGCCCGGTATAATTCTCAGGTGTCCAATGGGATCTTAATTTTTTATGTATTAAGCTATGAAAATGTGAGATATTCTTAATATTTCTTTTCAGAGCTACTGCCAGTAACCAAGACCATACTCTTACCTAACTATCGTGGCACATACACATGGTGTTGTTTCACTGTTGCAAAATACAAAAAAACTTTTAGTTTTTGGTTTTTTTTTTTTTATTGAAGTACAAATATCAATGAGACAGTTTCAAGACAAATTAACATGATGGATTCAATAAATTAATACACTGCAAACTGTTTTCATGTTTTGGTATCGTACAAGGTGCATATATGATATTATACTTACAGATATTATTATACCAGATGTCTCTTATCAGTGAATTAAGAGAATGTAGCTGTGTACTTACCTTATTTTTTATACCTGAATTATATCACAGATTCAATAATTAATACCTTCTACCTTGTTATTTTCCTAGTGATTGTCCATAGTACCAGAAGCCAACATAATATCTTGTCCAACCACTATTGAGGCAAATCTTGCTTCTCATAGAATTATGCAGAAGTATGGCATGTTTATCCCAACTGTACTGTTTATACATACACATCATGATTCTTCCTTTCTGTACGCCTTTTTTTTTTGCCTAGACCTGTTGAAGATGGGCACTCCATTGTCATTCAACCAATTTAGGTGCCTGAACTTGGTGACACAATCCAACACAGTCTAGCATTCCACAATAATAGCAAGATATCTGAAGAAGTTCTTGACTGTAGCCATTTACAGCTCAACTTATTACTATAGCCCCACGACCTATATCTCATTTTTATACTTTTCTGCTGGCTGGTTCAGACTGAGATAGAGCAAGACCTATATAACAAAACATGTAGTTTTTGTTTCAGATGAGGTCAGTGAAGTCCCCTCAGAATTTATCTTGTAATCCTGTACCTTACTCTGTAGATCCTCTGTCTGTATCATCCATATGAATAAGTCACGGCCAATGCTTGACCAGCTTGCTCTCTGTGAGAAAGTCTGTTCTCCATGTGACTCTCCCCAGGCACACTGTAGAACTTCGATCTCTTTCCTCTGTGGCTCCATAATCTCCTTCTTCAGGAAATTTGGGGCACAATTGAGTTTCATGATGTTACAGTACACTATGTCTTGAGTTTTCGCTGACCTTAAAGGCTAGGGCCAAAATGTTAGCTGGCCAGGCAGCTCTTCTATTTCTCCAATTTTTATCTTTGAACTTAACTTCTTAACCATCCAGAAGAAAAGCTGCCTAGTACTCTGCAGTATATGCCCCTCAGTTTGCCTTAACTATCTGAATAAATTCATTTCAGTTATTGTTGTACATTTCTATTTGTATTTCTTCTTTTCACTTCTTGTACTAGGGAGACTATACAATATTTGCACATGTGTGTCTGGTTTATTTCACATACGAGTATATGTTCAACTGGCATCCACTTCCATGTAAATGCCTCAATTTTATCATTCTTCATAGCTGAGTAATACTCCATTATATAGAAATACCACATCTTTTTCTTTTTTTTTTCTTTAATTTTTTATTTTATTGAAGTACAAATATCAATCAGACAATTCCAAGACACCTTGACAAGACAGATTCGATAAATTAATACATTCCAAATTGTTTTCGTAATGTTTTGGTATCGTACAAGGTGCATACATAATATTATATTTACAGACATTATTTTAGCACTTGTCTCTTAACAGTAAATTAAGAGGGTAGCTGCTTATTTATTTTTTATACCTGAGTTATATCAAAAATTCAATAATTATTTTCCTAGTGGATGACCGTAGTACTAGAAGCCGACATAATATCCTGTCCAACCACCATCAGTGCAAATCTTGCCTCTCATAGGATTATGTAGAAGCACAGCGTGATCTATCCCAACTGTACTGTCTATACCCACACTTCATGATTTTTTCTTTCTATACCCCTTCCTTTGTCTACACCTGTCAAAGGTGTGCACTCCATTGTCACTCAACTAACTTAGGTGCTTGAACTTGACAACACAATCCAACACAGTCCAGCATTCCACAACAATAGTGAGTTATTCAAAGAAGTTGTCGACCATACCCATTAACAGCTCATAATATTATGGCCCCACGATGTATACCTCATTTTTATATTTTTCTGCTGGATGGTTAAGAGTGAGATAGAGCAACACCTATATACCAACACATGAACTTTTTGTCTCTTATGAGGTCAGTGAAGTCCCCTCAGGGTTTATCTTGTAATCTTGTACCTTATTGTGTAGATCCTTCATCTGTGTCATCCATGTGGATGAGTCACGGCCAATGCTTGACCAGTTTGCTCTCTGTGAGAGCCTGAGAGAAAGTTTTCCCTCCATGTGACTCTCTCCAGGCACACTATAGAACTTCAGTCTCTTTCCTCTGTGGCTCCATAATCTCCTTGTTCAGAAAATTTGGAGCTCAGCTGAGTTTCATGATGCTGCAGTACAGGTTCTCCTATGTCCTGAGTCTTTGCTGACCTTGAAAGGCTAGGGCCAAAATGTTGGCTGGCCTTGTGGCTCTTCTATTTCTCCAAATCTGACTTGTGAACTTAGGGTGTTAACCATCCAGAAGAAAAGCTGATTAGTATCCTGCAGCATATGCCATTCACTTTGGCTTATCGGACTCAATTGATTTTACTGGTTGTACATTTCCTTTTGTATTTGTGCTTTTCGCTTGTTATACTAGGGAGACTGTATGATATTTATGAATGTGTGTCTGGTTTATTTCACTTATGAGTATATAGTCAAGTAGCATCCATTTCAGTATAAATGCTTCAAACTTACCATTCTTAATAGCTGAGTAATACTCCATTATATAGAAATACCACATCTTTTTCAACCATTCCTCATGGGATGGACATCTTGGTTGTTTCCAAGATTTTGCTATCACACATTGCACTGCTATAAACATACATACATATATATCTCTATGATACAATGTTTCCTGATCCTTTGGGAAAATTCCCAGTAGGGGGATAGCCGGCTTGAATGGGATTTATAGACCTACTCTTTTGAGGAGTCTTCACACTGACCTGCACAATGGTTGTACCAGTCTACATTCCCACCAGCCGTGGAGAAGTGTTCCCTTTTCCCCACAACCTCTCCAACATTTTTTGTTGGTTGATTTCCTTATGATAGCCATTCTTTCTGGAGTGAGATGGTATCTCAGTGTTGTTTTAATTTGCATTTCATGAATGGCTAGCGATGTGGAGCATTTTTTCATATATTTATTCGCTTCTTTAATTTCATCCTCTGAGAAGTGTGTATTCATCCCAGATGCCCATTTCTGAATTGGGTCTTTAAATTTGAGGGCCCTGTTATATCTTAGTTCCTTATATATTCCAGACAGTAGTCCTCTGTCTGATTGCTTATTAGTTAGGATTTTTTTCAAAATTTGTGGGTTGTCTTTTCACTCTGTTGACAATTTCTTTGGACATGCAGAAGCTCCTTAAGAAGAGTTGATCCCAGTTGTTCATTCTGTCAAGTGCTTCCCGTGCGAATATATGTTTGTTCATGAACTCTTTACCTACCCCTATGTCTTCAAGAGTTCCTCCTACTTTCTCTTCCAGGAGATTGAGTGTTTCTGTTTTAATGTTTACATCTTTTATCCATTTTGACTTTAACTTAGTGCATGGTGATAGAGCTGGGTCAAGTTTTAGTTTTCGGCATGTAGAAAGCCATGTTTTCCAGCACCATTTGTTAAAGAGGCTATCTTTCTTCCAGTGAGCTTGTATACCCCTTTGCTGAAGATAAGATGGCTGAGTGTTTTCATATATGCCTCTGCATCTTCTAATCTATTCGACTGATCCGCAGATCTATTTTGTTGCCAGTACCATGTTGATTTTATCACAGTGGCTTTGTAGTATAATTTCAAATCAGGAATTGTGATGCCTCCTGCCTTGTTTTTATTGGCCAAGATTGCCTTTGCTATTCTAGGTCGTTTGTGGTTCCAAATAAATTTTAGGATTGATTTCTCTATATCTGGGAGGTATGTTGGTGGCAGTTTGATAGAGATTGCATTAAATCTGTATAGCAATTTTGGGAGTATGGCCATCTTCACGATGTTGGTTCTTCCTATCCAGGAGCATGGAATGTCTTTCCATTTTCTGAAATCCTCTATAATCTCTTTTCTTAGGGTGTTGTAACTTTCCGTGTAAAGATCTTTGACTTCCTTGGTTAAGTGAATCCCAAGGTATTTCATTTTCCGCGGTGCTATTGTAAGAGGTATTGTTTCTATAGTTTCCCTTTCAGAGTGCTTGTTATCTGTGTAGAGGAATGCTATTCACTTTTGAGTAATGATTTTGTATTCTGCTATGCTACTGAATTTCCCTATCAGTTACAATAGTTTTTTGGTGGAACTTTTGGGGTCTTCCAAGTAAAGTATCATGTCGTCTGCAACTAGTGATAACTTAACTTCTTCTTTACCTATTCTTATTCCCTTTATTACTCCCTCTTTTTAATGGTTGTTGCTAAGGATTCCAAGACTATGTTGAATAGGAGGGGCGATAGAGGACATCCTTGTCTTGTACCTGATTTGAGAGTCAATGATTTCAGCTTTTCCCCATTTAGGATTATATTAGCTTTTGGGTTGTCATAGATTGCTTTTATCAGGTTAAGATAGAGTCCATGTATTCCAATTTTCTGTAGGACCTTGAACATGAATGAGTGTTGGACTTTTTCAAAGGCTTTCTCTGCACCAATTGAGATGATCATATGGTTTTTAGATTTCAGTCTATTAATATAGTGTATTACATTTATAGATTTTCGAATATTGAACCATCTTTGCATCCCTGGGATGAATCCTACCTGGTCATGGTGTACGATCTTCTTGATGATTTGCTGTATTCTATTTGCCAGGATTTTGTTGAGTATTTTTGCGTCTATGTTCATGAGAGAGATTGGCCTGTAGTTCTCCTTTTTGGTTGTGTCTTTCCCTGGTTTTGGAATCAGTATTATACTTGCCTCCAGAAATGAATTCGGAAGGACTTTTTCCTTTTCAACTTCATGGAAGAGTTTCTGGAGTGTGTGGATTATATCTTCTATAAATTTCTTGTAGAATTCAGCTGTGAATCCATCAGGACCTGGACTTTTCTTTGTCGGTAGGCTTTTTATTACGTTTCGAATTTCGTTGGCTGTTATCGGCTTATTAAGAGTTGTTATATCTTCTTGATTCAGTTTTGGTAATTTCTACCTTTCAAGGAATATGTCCATTTCTTCTGTGTCTTCTATTCTGTGAGCGTAAAGATTCTCAAAGTAACTATTGATAATCTTCTGAATTTCCACTGGGTCTGTGGTGATTTCACCCTTTTCATTCCTTATCGCTTGTACATGAATTTTCTTTTGCCTCTTTTTGATGAGGTTGGCAAGAGGCTTATTAACTTTATTTAGTTTTTCAAAGAATGAAATTTTTGATTTGTGGATTCTTTGAACTGTTTTTTTCATCTCAATTGAATTAATTTCTGCTCTAGTCTTTATGATTTCTTCCCGTCTTTGTGCTCTGGGTTTTGTTTGCTCTTCTTTTTTTAGTTGTCAGAGGTGCAACATTAAGGTGCTAATTTGTTCCCTTTCTGTTTTCCTAATGTGTGAGTTCATAGCTATGATTTTCCCTCTAAGAACTGCTTTCATCACATCCCATAAATTCTGGTAAGTTGTACTTGAATTTTCATTGAATTGTAGATATTGTTGAATTTCTTGTTGAAATTCCTCTGCAACCCATTGATTGCTGAGCAGGGTGTTGTTTAGTTTCATGAATTTAGTGGGTTTTTCTGATTTCTTTTGTGATTTATTTCCAATTTCATTGCATTGTGGTCAGATAGTATGCATGGGATAATTTCTATTTTCTTGCATATACTTAGGAGTGAACTCTGGACTAGTATGTGGTCTATTTTGGAAAATGACCCGTGTGCAGCTGAAAAAATTGTGTATTCAGCTGTGCTTGTGTGGAACACTCTGCAAATGTG
>PVKA01002194.1:29029-129894 GCA_004027165.1 Ctenomys sociabilis
CTAATTTTTTGTCTGGTTGACCTATCTTTTTGAGATAAGGGTGTGTTAAGATCTCCTGTTAAGATTGTGTTCTTAGACATTAAGTTTTTCATGTCCCTTAAGATTTGTCTTACATAGTTGGGTGCTCCTGTGTTTGGTGCATAGATATTTATGAGTGTTACTTCTTGCTCTTGAATTTTTCCCCTAACCAATATATAGTGGCCTTCTTTGTGTTGTTTGATCATTCTTGGTTTGAAGTTGAGACTGTCTGAGAACAGAATTGCTACTCCTGCTTTTTTCTGATGTGGTGGGGCATGCAGTATTGTTTTCCATCCTTTGACTTTGAGCCTATGGATGTCCTTTTGAGTTAAGTGTGTTTCTTGTATACAGCATATTGTTGGATTTTGTTTCCTAATCCACTGTGCCAGTCTATTTCTCTTAATTGGAGAATTGAGTCCATTTACATTGATGGTTATAATTGAAATGTGCTTACTTATGTTTGTCATGATATTTACCTGGTATTGTTTACTCCATTGTAACCTGTGTTTAATTGAGTATCCTGTTTGATGGGTTCCTTATATTCTCATTCATGGAGTTCTGGTCATTGTGGCCTCTCTCTAGAACATCTTTCAGCAGCCTGTGAAGGGATGGCTTTGTCATTATGAAATTCTTTAGTTGTTCTTTGTCATGGAAGTATTTCACTTCTCCATCAAACTTGAAAGAGAGTTTTGCAGGGTATAATAGTCTGGGCTGCAATTTGTTTTCGTGTAGGACTGGAAGAACTCTGCTCCATGCTCTCCTTGCCTTCATGGTTTGTGTAGAGAAGTTGGCTGTAATTCTGATGGGTTTTCCTTTGAATGTGAGCTCCTTCTTCTCTCTCGCAGCTTTCAGTATGTTATTTTTGTGTTGGATTTCTGGGATCTTAACTATTATATGTCTTAGTGTGTTTCTGTTTGGGTTGAGGTTATTTGGTGTTCTGTATGCTTTGGTGACCTGAATGTTGGATTGCTTCCTCATATATGGGAGGTTTTCTGCAATTATTTGTCCCCAAATTCTTTTATGTCATTTGTATTGACTCCTTCATTCTCGTTGATACCAATTATTCTCACATTGTTCATCCTGGCTTCATCTTGCAGGTGATGGATTATTTTTTCCTGCATTCTCGTTGTTTTTAAGAGATCCTTTCTCACCTTTTCACTAGCTGCTCCAGCATCTTCAAGATCTGAAACTCTGTCTTCGCTTTCACTCAAACGGTTTTGTAGACTCGTGATTGATATTTTAATTCTGTATCTCTTTGACTGTGTTTCATGTGTTCTATTTCTTTTCTGTATCTGTATTGCTCTTTCAAAGAATCCATCATATTTCTGATCTCCTCAATTTTTTTATCCATGTCTTCTTTAGAGTAGTTATTAATTCTTTTTCTGCTGTGTTTCTTCCAAGTTGGATTTCCTCTGTATATTTCTGGACTTGTTTCTTTATTTTAGATCCTATGACTTCAAAAGTTCTCTTGTGATTTCAGAACTTATTTCTGTTTGAGTTCCTCATGATCTTTCTGCTGTTGTTTCTTTGCTTCAGATGCTGTTAATTCATATATATCAGCTGGAGTAGTGCTCTCTGCGCTTGTTCTGGGTGAGCATAGTTTTTCCACCCAATATTTCTGGAATTCATTCTTTGTTTCAGATACTATGTATTCAAATAAGAAATACCACATCTTTTTCAACCATGAGGAATCATGTGATGGACATCTTGGCTGTTTACAAGATTTTGCTATCACAAATTGTGCTACTATAAACATAGGTAGACATATATCACTATGATATTATGTTTTCATTTCCTCTGGGAAAATTCCCAGTAGGAGGATACCCAGCTTGAATGGGATTTCCAGTCCTACTCTTTTGAAGAGTCTCCTCAATGATCTCCACTGTAGTTGCACCAGTCTACATTCCCACCATCAGTGGAGAAGTGTTCCCTTTTCCCCACACCCTCTCCAACATTTGTTGTTGGTTGATTTCATGGCCTTATGATGGCCAATCTTTCTGGAGTGAGACAATCTCAGTGTTGTTTTTATTTGAATTTCATGGATGGCTATCATTGTGGAGCATATTTTCATATATTTGTTCGCTTCTTTAATTCTTCCTCTTGGAAGTGTGTATTCATCTCAGATGCCCATTTCTGAATTGGGTCTTTAAATATGAGGCCCCTGTTATATCTTAGTTCTTTATATAATCTAGACAGCAGACCTTTGTCTGATTGCCTATTAGTTAGGACTTTTTCAACATTTGTGGGTTGTCTTTTCACTCTGTTGACAATTTCTTTTGATGTGCAGAATCTCCTCAAGAAGAGTTGATCCCAGTTGTTCATTCTTTCAAATGTGTCCCGTTGAAATACATATTTGCTCATGAACTCTTTACCTACCCATATGTCTTCAAGAGTTCCTCCTACATTCTCTTCCAGGAGATTGAGTGTTTCTGTTTTAATGTTTAGATCTTTAATCCATTTTGACTTTAATGGTGCATAGCGATGGAGCTGGGTCAAGTTTTCGTTTTCAGCATTTAGAAAGCCAGGTTATCCAGCACCATTTCTTAAAGAGGATATCTTTCTTCCAGTGAGTATTTTTGGCCCCTTTGTCGAAGATAAGATGGCAGGGTGTGTTCATGGATGCTTCTGCGACTTCTAATCGATTCCATTGAACCTCAGGTCTATTTTGTTGCCAATACCATGTTGATTTTATCACAGTGGCTTTGTAGTATTATTTCAAGTCAGGAATTGTGATGCCTCCTGCCTTGTCTTTATTGGCGAAGATTGCTTTTGCTATACTGGGTCGTTTGTGGTTCCAAGTAAATTTTAAGAATGATTTCTCTATGTCTGGGAGGTATGTTGGTGACAGTTTCATAGGGATGGCATTAAATATGTACAGCTGTTTTGGGATATGACCATCTTCACCATGTTGGTTCTTTCTATCCAGAAGCAAGGAATATCTTTCCATTTTCTGAAATCCTCTATAATCTTTTCTTAGGGTGTTCTAATTTTCTGTGAAAAGTTCTTTGACTTCCTTTTTAAAGTGAATTCCACGATATTTCATTTTCTGTGGTGCTATTGTAAAAGGTATTGTTTGTGTTGTTTCCCTTTCAGTGTGCTTGTTTTCTGTGTAGAGGAATGCTATTGACGTTTGAATACTGACTTTACATCCTGCTGTGCTACTGAATTTCCATATTAGTTCTAATAGTTTCTTGGTGGAATTTTTGGGGTCTTCCAAGCACAGTATCATGTCATCTACAAATAGTGATAATTTAACTTCTTCTTTACCTATTCTTATTCCTTTTATTGCTCCCTCTTTTCTAATGGCTGTTGCTAATGATTCCAAAACTATATTGAATAGGAGGGGTGATAGAGGACATCCTTGTCTTGTACCTGATTTATGAGTAAAAGATTTCAATTTTTCCCCATTTAGGATTATATTAGCTTTTGGGTTGTCATAGGTGGCTTTTATCAAGTTAAGGTAGATTCCATCTATTCCAATTTTTCTGTACGACTTTGAACGTACTGAATGAGTGTTGAACTTTGTTGGAAGCTTTGTCTGCATCAATGGAGATGATCATGTGGATTTTAGATTTCAGTCTATTAATATAGTATATTACATTTGTAGATTTTCGAATATTGAACCATCCTTGCATCCCTAGGATGAATCCTACCTGTTCATGGTGTATGATCTTCTTGATGATTTACTGTATTCTATTTGCTAGGATTTTACTGAGTATTTTTGCATCTATGTTCATTAGGGAGTTTGTCCTGTACTTCTCCTTTTTCTGTGTCTTTCCCTGGTTTTGGAATCAGTATACTTGGCTCCAGAAATGCCTTTGGGAGGACTGCTTCCTTTTTCCATTTCATTGAAGCGTTTGTGGAGTATAGGCATTATATCTTCTATAAATTTCTTGTAGAATTCAGCCGTGAATCCAACAGGGCCTGGACTTTTCTTTGTCAGTAGGCTTTTTATTACATTTCGTATTTCATTGGCTGTTACTGATTTATTGAGAGTCATTATATCTTCTTGGTTTAGTTTTGGTCATTTGTACCTTTTAAGAATCTGTGCATTTCTTCTGTGTCTTCTGTTCTGTGAGTGTAAAGATTCTCGAAGTAACCATTGATAATCTTCTGAATTTGTGCTGGGTCTGTGGTGATTTCACCCTTTTTATCCCTTATTGCATGTACTTGAATTTTTTCTTTCCTCTTTCTGATGAGGTGGGCAAAAAGGATTATCAACTTTATTTTGTCTTTCAAAGAACCAACTTTTTGATTTGTGCATTCTTTGAATTGTTTTCTTCATCTCAATTGAATTATTTTCTGCTCTGATCTTCCTGTCTTTGCGCTCTGGTTTTTGTTTGGTCTTCTTTTTCTAGATGTTGGGGGTACAACATTAGTGTGTTTATTTGTTCCCTTTCTGTCTTCCTAATGTGTGAGTTCATAGCTATGATTTTCCCTCTAAGAACTGCTTTCATCGCATCCCATAAATTTTGGTAAGTTGTGGTTGAATTTTCATTGAATGGTAGATATTGTTGAATTTGTTGTTTAATTTCTTCTGTGACTCATTGATTGCTGAGTAGGGTGTTGTTTATTTTCCATGAATTTAGCTCATTTTTCTGGTTTCTTTTGTCATTTAGTTTCAGTTTCATTGCACTGTTGTAAGATAATATGCATGGAATAATTTCTACTTTCTTACATATACTTATGCATGAGCTCTGGACTATTATGTCGTGTATTTTGGAAAATGATCCATGTGCAGCTGAAAAAAATGTGTATTCAGCTGTGGTTGGTTGGAATACCCTGCATATGTGCACCAGGTCCATTTGTTCCAAGCTCTGGTTCAGTTCTGCTACTTCCTTGCTTATTTTTTGTCTAGTTGATCCATGTTTTTGAGATAAGGGGTTGTTAAGGACTCCTGTTAAGATTGTGGTCTTAGATATTAGGTTTTTCATGTCCATTAAGATTTGTCCTACAAAGTTGGGTGTTCCTGTGTTTACTACATAGATATTGATGACTGTTACCTCTTGCACTGGGTCTAGGGCTGTGGGGTGGGACAGGAAATCGCTGGGAAATATCTCTCTGGCTCAGCGGGCCTGGAGCTTTCCACTCACTGAACTTTGCTGCTCAGGGAGTCCAGGAAATTCCCACTCACTCAGCAGGCTTTAGGACAGCGCATCCAGGGAGTTGCCGGTTTGTGGGCCCTGAGGTTTCAGGCTGCTTGGAGGGCATGGGGGCAGGGATCCGGGGAGCACACGTCACTTGCTTGGAGGGCATGGGGGCAGGGATCCGGGGAGCACACGTGGGAAGAAGCCAAAGGCTCTCCCTCAGACTCACCACACACACATACTTATCTCGGAAGCCTGATACTTTGTGCAAATTCTCACTCACTGGGAGGGATTGGGATGGGATTCAGGAGGCTGCTGGAGTTCGCCCTGCTGTCTCTGGCTGGGCAGGTGTGAGCTGGATGCACTTTTAGTTTTAAAAAAAATAATAATAATTACTTATTTTGTACAGGATCTCACTTTAGAGCTTGGACTTGTAATGATCCTCTTGTTCAGCCTCCCCTGTGCTGAGATTACAAGTGTATGCCACCATGCCCAGACTCTGTCACCATCTCAGCATGCCCCACAAGCCGGACCACCATGACATGCTGGACTAGAAATTGATCTGTGGTCCTGCACTTGCCAAAGCAGGCACTTAGTCCACTGAGCTATCTCTCTGGCCCCTTCAAAGTTACTTTAATATATCTTAATTCCTTATGCCTGTATAGGACATGTAGTTTTTTATTTCAATGTTTCTTTTTTTTTATTGTTATAATTTTTATAGGAAAATTTTTATATGGTAAGAGATATACTAGAGATTCACTACGACTTAAAAGGAATTCAGACAGTTGCTAGGTTCCTTCAAATGAATAAATTTAAAGCTCCAAATTGGAAGTTATTATTAATTTTTCTAGAGAACAGGATTGAGATATAACAGAATTATGTGTAAATTCATTAAGTCAAATACTTATCAAATTTTGTGAAACATAAGGATAATAAAATTTCACCTCCATTTTCTAGGGTTTGTGTGTCTGCATATATATTAAAAATTAGTACCAGGGCAAGGGAGACAGCTCAGTGAAATAAGCGCTTCTTCTCTGTTAAGTGCAAGGGCCTGATTTCAATCCCCGGTCCACAAAAAAATTAAATAAAATTAGTACCTTAGTGAGTATGTGATAGATTCCTGCAGAGAGTACTTTGACTCATCAGCCTCTCCATTCTGTAAAATGTTCAAAGAAGGAAACATCAAGGGCTATAGTATAGCAGGGCAAATAGCACTGGTCATCTTCCTATATAAAGTCTCCCATCTTGCCCAATTAATAGAACTCCAAGATTATTAAAGAAGTCACTACGCAGTTACAGCATTTCTCAGTTCCACTAAAGCCTAGGTGGTCCTGTAACCTAGCTCAGGCCACTTGGATTCTAATGGGACTCCATAAGGAAGCTCCTGTTCTTATGTCTGTCAGAAGGCAGATATTTTTGCCTTTCTTCTCCCTCTTTCCTGTCTGGTTTATAGACTGATGTTTGAAAATGCAACCTCCATCTTATAATCTCTGTAAAACCATTTGCTTAAAACATCATTTACATTGCACAGGTTGGGTTTCTTCACTGCCTATCAGTTTTGGATTGCTTACTCTAGAACCATGTTTATTTAAATAATCCTTTTCACAGAGCTGAATGCAGTCATGACTGACAAAAATGTATGGAAGTTGCATGCTCTAAACAATGAAGGGAATGGGGAAAAAAGCATCAGATCACAAGAGACATCAACAATCTAAGCCAAAAGTTAAGAATCCCATGTGAATATTACTTATCTGAGTCAGTAATGTGGCCTAAGTTTCTGAATGAATTCCATACCACCTTAATTACTTTGAAAATAGTTAAAGTTTATTTTTGTTGCCTATGAGTCTACCTGAAAGAATATGACATTCTTCTGTTTTTCTTAAATGAAGGCAGAATTTCATATATCCATGTTTTAAAAGTATTCAGTAGTCCATCAGACCTTTTTAGATTTTTCAATCTTTTCCTGTTGTTAAAAGTGGTTATACTGTACCAAGGATAATCCATTACCTTAAGGTTGTATCTCTTGAAAAACTTGACACAAAAATGCTCTATTCAAACAAGAATGGCTCACCTGAACTAGATATTCCTGACTAGTCTGTCAGTATTAGGACCACAGACCGATGTATATAAAGCACTGACACCCAGAATTATCTCAAATGAATTACTTTCTTAAATCATCATATAACAGTGTTTTCAGTTATAGTATAGCAGTCTCTATTTTAAAGAGATTAGCCTTAGAAGTAATTAAGTATGTACTTAATGTATTAAGTGAATGTTAATTTAGTTAATTTTGTGAATTAACTTAGTTGCTGATGGTTTGTGTTTGATTAAAATGGAAAGTATCAGGCACGGGTGATAGCTCAGCCATTTAAGCATCTGCTTAGCCAAGTGCAATGATCCAGGTTCAATCCTCAGCTGTGCCATCCTGCTTTGGATGCACCAGGCCAACCAGCTAGCCACTTAGACCAGGTGTGGTGGTGCATGTCTGTAATCCCAGCACTGGGGAGGCTGAGACAGGATCACTAAGCATCTGACTTGCATAGTGAGACCCTGTACCAAATGCATAAATAAAAGAAAAAAAACACAAGGGAAAATAAATAAGTAAAATAAAATAGAAAGTATCTTTTTCTATAAAAAAAACCTTTAATACTATGTCATTTTAATAAAAGTACCGAGTAGCAATGAACTTGATTCATGAAGGAAATAGTGGGGGTCACTCTTCTGTTCCCCAGGGAAAATGAAAAAATAAATATACATAACTGTATGCTGAAGAACATTTACTCTCTTTTCCTGCTTGAAATTTGTGTATTCTAAATTTCACAGCATGTTTTAGACTAGCCCATATTAGCAAAAGCAGATTATGAATTTGAAAAGTATTAATGAAACAATTTGATTTTTTCAACATCAGAGATGATATTGAAAATGTGATTCTCAAAACCAATATTATCCATAAAACTATGAGATCCTTTAGCAACCTTAATCTTATGAAATGTAAAAACAAGGTTCATAACTAAGAAAAAAGGATTAAAATACCACTTGGAATCAGTTCCTTCCTTGTCAACAAGGAGTAAAATTTTCTTAGGGAACGGGATTACATCATTAATAAATATTCCCATGTTTTCTATAAGTTTACATTATGTTTCTTCCAGGGAAAATCATGAATCAAGCATGGAATTGTAAGCATGTTTATGCCATTTAAAAGATTCTTATGTATTTATTTTACATATCATATGTAGATCAAGAAGAAAGAAAAGTCTGCCTAACAGCTGACTTGACTTCAGTCACAAGCATAGCACTTCTCTGTAGGAGTAAATTAGTCAGTAGAAATCTTTTTGCAGTTATCATTTGATTTTTAAAAATGTATTGCAGGGCCCAACTTCAGTCTCTGGTTCTGCATAACGTGCAGACAAAACCAGGCGTGGTGGTGCACTCTGGAATGGTGCCTCCCCAGCACTGGGGAGGTTGAGACAGGAGGATATAAGTCTGATTTGCCTAGAGAGACAAAGTACCAAATAAATAAATAAATGATTTTTTGAAAACAATTGTTAAAAAAATGGATGGTAGTGCCCAAAGCACCCTAAAATATAAACAACCTAGTGAAAAGTAGTTTGAGTACTATTACAAATAAGAGCTGTTGCTGATGCATCTGTTTGTTTAATGGGCTTTTCAAGTTATATTTTTAATGAAACTCTGATGGTTAGTAAGGAGGAAACAGAACATCTTTGATATTTTACTTAAAAGTTAGTTTCCAGATTTCTGTTCTCAAAAACTATTATTCTTTGCCTTTAGAATAATCTAATCTGATGAAAAAAATTTAAAAGTTTATATATATTTAAAAATAGGAATAAACAATTACATATTTTACCACATAAGTGTAGAAATCTAACTATATACAGCATTGTAGCAGGACAGTCCCACAGCACCCCTTTTCCTGTCTCCTGCCTTCATTCACCAACCCCTTCTTTTTTAAACAAACATCTACCCAAGAGACATCATGGAAGCAACTGGTGTGTCATGACAAGCTGCATGTATTCAGAAGACCAGAATGATAGGCACTCCAAGCATGACCCTACTATTACACATTGCCATCTTCAGTGCAGTTGCTTAGTTCACAAGGGTATCAGCATATCTAGTGAATCAGGCTGAGAATCCTTCCAATTAACTAACTGCTAGATTCGAAAATCTTCTGAAGATCCTGAGGATCATTGCCTTGCCCATCTTCTACATATAAATGTATTGACTTTGCCCCTGTCATGTTTCCTAGCTCTTTTCCTTGCTCTCTCTCCATTGTCTAGTCCTCAAGTTCTCACTTTCCTTTTAATTGTGTTATACCTTTCTATTTGTATTTCTTCTTTTGAGTTTTTATTAGGGACACTGTACAATATTTACACATGTGTGTCTGGTTCATTTTTCAAGTGGCATCACTTAAATATGCAGGCTTGGAGTTTATCATTCTTTATAGCTGAGCAATACTCCATTACATAAAAATACCACATCTTTTTCATCCATTCCTCAGGTGATGGGGATCTTCATTATTTCCAAGATTTGGCTATCACAAATTGTGCTGCTATCAGCATAGGTACATATATATCACTATGATATAATGTTTTCAGATCCTCTGGAAAAATTACCAGTAAGGGGATAGCTGGTTTGGATGGGATTTCCAGTGCTAGTTTCTTTAGGAGCCTCCACACTGATTTCCATAATGGTTGCACCAGTCTACATTCCCAGCAGCAGTGGAGAAGGGTTCCTTTTTCTCCACAGCCTCTCTAACATTTGTTGTTGGTTGATTTCTTTATGATAGCCATTCTTTCTGGGGTGAGATGATAGCTCACTGTTGTTTTAATTTGCATTTCACAGATGGCAATACTTCATGAAAAATACCTGTTCCGTGTTATACCTAAGATGTTTGATGTTCAGACAGATAATGAGGTTAAAATCAACAGCGTAAGTTGTCAGGTAATAACAGTAAGCTTTTCTTCTGAAGGGTTAACAACCTAAGTTTGCAGACCAAAAATTAGACAAAAAGGAGGGCTACAAGGACAGGCAACATTTGGCCCTACCCTTTCAAGGTCAGTAATGACTCAGGACATATGAGAACATGTACTGTAACATCATAAAACTCAGCTTGTCCCAAATTTTCTGATCAAGGAGATTAAGGGGCCATAGAGGAAAGTGATCAGTGATGTAAAGTGTGCATGAGGAGAGTTACATGAAGAGAAAACATTTTATCGGGCTTTCACAGAGTGCAAATCGGTCAGGCAGTGGCCATGACCCATCCACATGGCTGACACTGATGAAGGATCTACAAACTGCAGTACAGGGTTTCAGGGTAAATCCTGAGGGGATTTGACTGACCTTATCAGATACCAAAGTTACATTTCTTGTTATATAGGTCTTGCTTTATCTTGGTCTTAACCATCCAGCAGAAAAGTATAAAAATAAGGTATAAGAAGTAAAGCCGTATTATTATGCTGTGCTATAAAAGACTCAAGTCAATACCTTCTGACCTTGCCAGATATGCAGAAAACCAAATACTATTATAGACTACTGGACTATTTTGGAATATTTTGCTGAATTCATACAACTATAATATTTAAATGACAAAACTAAACAAAAAAGTGGATAAAAATGAATGACCACTTTATATCTGTACATTCAAAATAGTTAAGATAGGTGTACAGCTACATTCTCTTAATTCAATGAATAGAGAGATTTGTAAACAGGATATCATGTCTGCATCTTATACAATGAATAATCATTAAGAAAACAATACTTGTTGTATTAATTATTGAAACTGTCCTACTAATAAGATTTGAAACTATCTCATTGCTATTTGTTTCTCAATAAAATTATGGAAAAAAAGATAGTCTGATCTGGGATAATGAAAAAATAATAAAACATTGAATTTTGCATAGCAGCTGATATGTGCTCATTGGCTTTTCTTAATGTACCCGAGCTGAATAATGCAAAATACCCCATGGCCTTGAATGTGTTTTTCTCTTAAGTAAATCCAAGCATCTCTGAAAGAAAAAAGCAACGCAAGGGCCTGAGTTCAATCCCTGTTTCCACCAAAAAAAAAAAAAAAAAGAAAGAAAGAAAAATCAAAATGATCCATTTTTCTTTCCTTATCAAAGGAAAATGCAGTTATACTGTTGTTATGCTTCCCTCCTCCAACCCTGATGCCAGGATCACAGATTCAGCTTTACTGCAGTCCTGACCCCTTGCTGTATCCCAGACCCATAAATGAAGCCCAAAATAATGCAAGCCTCTGAATCTGAAAATAGTACTTAAATTTAAGATCACAGCTGAGCCTATGTAATTGTGGACTCCTGGAGTCATACACCAATCAAAGGTCCAATTGCTTTTGATTTGCCTTGTATTAAAGTTCTACCAAGAAGTACTCCAACAGAGAGCAAACAGACATGACTGTTTAAGCTGCAGCTCTGCTCCACAGGGAGGTTTTAAGTAAACAGTGTTTCAATTCCTATGTAGATTTCATGTATTATGGGTCTACTTTGGGGATAAAAACCAAAAGGTGAAGCAGTAATTAAACATTTCTGAATGTGGATAAGTCATTAAATATTAATTAGATGAAATATTTGTTTCTTTTTTATTTTATTGAAGGACAAATAGCAATGAGACAGTTTCAAATCAAATTAGTAGGAGATTCAACAATTAATACATTGCACATTGTTTTCTTTATTTTCTGTGTAACAACACATTTTCTAATTTGTTTTTTTAATTTATTTTTTATTTTATTGAAGTACAAATATCAATCAGACAGTTTTAAGACACCTTAACAAGACAGATTTGTACTGTTTTGATATCATACAAGGTGCATATATGATATTATATTTACAGACATTATTTTAGCAAATATCTCTTATCAGTGCATTGAGAGTGTAGCTGTTTACTTATCTTATTTTTTATACCTGAATTATATCAAAAATTCAATAATTATTTTCCTAGTGGATGACCATAGTACTAGAAGCCTACATAATATCCTGTCCAACCACCATCAGTGCAAATCTTGCCTCTCATAGGATTATATAGAAGCACAGCATTATCTATCCCAACTGTACTGTGTATACATACACATCATGATTTTTTCTTTCTATACCCCTTCTTTTGTCTACACCTGTCAAAGATGGGCACTCCATTGTCATTCAACTAACTTAGGTGCTTGAACTCGACAACACAATCCAACACAGTCCAGCATTCCACAACAATAATGAGTTATTCAAAGAAGTTGTCGACCATAGCCATTTACAGCTCAGTTTAATATTATGGCCCCACGATGTATACTTCATTTTTATGTTTTTCTGCTAGATGGTTAAGACCTAGATAGAGCAAGACTTATATACCAACACATGTACTTTATGTTTCTTATGTGGTCAGTGAAGTCCTCTCAGGGTTTATCTTGTAGTCCTGTACATTATTCTGTAGATCCTTTGTCTATGTCAGCCATGTGGATGAGTCACGGCCGATGCTTGACCAGTTTGCTCTCTGTGAGAGCCTGAGAGAAAGTTTTCTCTCCATGTGACTCTCCTCAGACACACTATAGAACTTTGATCTCTTTCCTCTGTGGCTCCATAATCTCCTTGTTCAGAAAATTTGGAGCTCAACTGAGTTTCATGATGTTGCAGTACAGGTTCTCCTATGTTCTGAGTCTTCGCTGACCTTGAAAGGCTAGAGCCTAAATGTTGGCTGGCCTTGTGGCTCTTCTATTTCTCCAACTCTGATTTGTGAACTTGGGTTGTTAACCATCCAGAAGAAAAGCTGATTAGTATCCTGCAGCATATGCCATTCACTTTGCCTTATCTGACTCAATTGATTTTAGTTCTTGTTGTACGTTTCCTTTTGCACATTGTTTTCATAGTGGCTTTTTGTTACACAAGGTACATACATGATACTCTATAAACACTATTAGAGCAGATGCCTCTAATCAATGATTTAAGAGAATGTAGCTATATACCTATCTTTTTTAAAAACTAAATTATAGTACAGTTTTAATAATTAATACTTTTTACATTGTTATCTTCCTAGTGGTTATCCACAGTACAAGAAGCAGACAAGATATCCTGTCCAAACGCTATTAGTGCAAATCTTTCTTTTCATAGTTATGCAAAAGTGTATTTATCACAGAATGGTTCTTCCTTTTTATCCCCCTTTTCTTTGTTGTTTATCCTATCAAAGATGGGTATTCTATTGTCATTCAATTATTATAGGTACTTGAATTCAGCGAACCAATCCAACACAGGCCACCAGTCCACAACATTAGTGGGTTATTCAGAGAAATTGTTTACTAGAGCCATTTGTAGCTCAGCTTATTATTATGGCCTTATTTTATATACCTTATTTTTATGCTTTTCTGTTGGATGGTTAAGACCAAGATAAAGAAGACTCATATACCAAAAAACATAACTTTTGTATCTGATGAGGTCAGTCAAGTCCTCTCAGGTTTGTCTTGTAATCCTGTACCTCACTTTGTAGATCCTTTGTGTCAGACATGTCGATGAGTTATAGCCATTGCTTGACCAGTTTGCTCTCTGTTAAAGCCTGAGCGAAATGTGATCGATGATCTATAGTGTGCGTAGGAAGAGTCACATAGATGAAATATTTGATGGTAATGTGAAATACAGCTATACTATGCAAGCATTCAAAACTGAATCAGGGCTGGGGAGACAGGTCAGAGGCATAAGTGCCTACCTGGCAAGCACATGGTCCTGAGTTTGATCCCAGGTCCAAAAAAAAATGAAGTACAGAAACTGGGTTGGCCTACCTTTGGGAAATGTAATGAGAATTTTCTATGCAAGGATAACAGAAGCTGCAGAATTGATGAACCTGTAATTCAGACTTGCTAATGGGCAAAAGAATAAAGCATCTTTGGAAATTCAGAGGTAGCAACAGAAATAGTGGACTAAAAATGAAAAATAGAAAAATAATCAGCTAATACTAACATAGCCTTCCCAGTTTGTCTTTTCTTCTGCTGCCTAAGAAATGCTAAGATTGTGATTTGTATGCAGGGAACTCTTAGGGAATGCATGTAAAATCAGCATGTGTGGTAGGAGCAGTAGGATTGGACAGAGAGGCATTTTTGCAGTAGGTACACAAGCACCTGTTGTTTAAGCATCATCTCACATGCTTGTGAGGATATTAAACCCTGGGAGTATGCTCCCATGTCAATAAAGTACCCTTATCCCAATTTTGATTGTTTCCTCCCAACCAAGCACTTGCTCAGTCTTGTTCCTTCTGTTGCTATATGCTCAGTAGGTCCAATAGTTCCTTCAAACTATAGTACCTTTATTCTCTTAGCAGGTGCAACACTTTCAATACTGCTTAAGAAGTTATTCAATATATAGCATTGGTCGGAGACCAAGAAGAGGAAGTGACTGGGTTGGAGTAACTGTAATGATAGTACAGGTATCATCTTGCAAAGCACAGTGTTACTTATTATCTTCAAGGAGAAAGTAAATGCTAGGATTGGAATATGATATATGTCAGAGTTTAATAGAGCTTAGTGCCAGATTGAACAAAGAAATTGTTTCATTTCATTTTTAAGTTATTTTAAAATAATTATGTATAATCATTGCATAATTATATTTATATGCTGTTTAAAAAGTCATACATAGTTTGTAGAAAAGTATGTTGGCTAACTATGTACAGCCCAAGTGAAAATATTTAGATTGTTCCTTAAGGTTAATAATTATAGGAGCAAGGGAAGGAATTATAGAATTTGTATTTTGGGCAGTAGTTATTAATATAGTAGTTTCATGTCTCAAGACTACTTTTTGTCCAAAATGTTTGTTGAAGAAATATTATTTTCACATGCACAATCATGTATCTTGATTGAAGCACTCTTCTCCTGTTTCTTTACTGGTAATGGTTGTACAGACTCCACTAGAGGACCATTCTCTCTCCAGAGTGTGGGTGCATCTTGAATGGCTGTACTAGTATAGGAGGAAAGGGACCACCAAGAGCAACTCTTCCCCTTGGAAAGAATGGGGAAGCTGATACTTAGACAAGAAATGCATAGGAGAGAAATAGTTTTCCTAAAAGCCTTACATGCTTCTTAATAAGGCTTTAAAGTAGTAATTGGCATATTAGTGTTCTCCAGAGTAAATTAGTCCATAGTGTATCTTTACACATGCATGTGTGAAGAGATTCATCAGAAGGGACTGACACACACAATTGTACAATCTGAGAAATCTCACCTCTTCAGTCAACAAGCTGAAGACTCAGAAGAGTTGATGTGTAATTCTAGTTCAAAATCTCTACAGGGTCCAATCCAAGAAGAGTTGTTTTAGTCAAAGTCCAAAGGGAAGAAAAAAGTCAGTGTCCTGTCTCAGTCAAGTGGGAGAAATTCCTTATCTCTGTGCCTTTTTGTCTACTCAGGTGTATAGTTTTTAGATGAACTTCCAGTCACATTTTGAAGGGCAGTCTCCCTGTTGAACCCAGAAACCCCTCAGAGACACATCCAGAGTAGTCTTTCACTAAATATCTGGGCAACTTATGACCCAGTAGATTGATCATCAATTACTTATCATATACGCATTAAACCTATCAAGTAGCTTAATCCTTTAAATAAGATGATTAGTTTTCTTTGAAGAACATGATATCCAAACTTTCTGTCTCAAGTTCACTATAGGACTTTGTTCTGAGAAGAAAGACAATTATGTCCAAGATTGAATTCTTGCTTACTACAAACCATCTCTTGCCTGATTTTCTCCTTCACAGGTATTTTACCACAGTAAGTGGCACAAGTTATGCATGTTTTAGAAGTCATCAAGTGTAATTAACATAGTTTTCTGATGAGACTTGACAAATATATTCCAAAAGTCATAGAGTTCATCAATGTGTTACTCGCCTTTGCAGCCTGCAGCCTGTCTTGCTCAAGCCACTGTGATCTGTCTGTCTGTCTGTCTGTCTGTCTGTCTATCCATCTATCTATCTATCTTGCTTTCTTTCTCACTTTCTTTCTCGCTTTCTTTCTTTCTGAACCAGTGATTGAACTCAAGCTCTTGCACTTCCCAGGGAAGCAACACTTCTTCCACTGAGCCATCTCCCCAGCCCCATCACTGTGATGTTTCACCAGGTTGAATATACCTTACCAGGTTTTGGGTTGCTTAAGCCACTTGCTACAGGTTGTTTCTAGGTTCTTTCTGTCCTGAGCAAATAATGTCCAGATAAGGACAAACAGGAGAAACATTGTGTATTTATTAAATGAAGGAAAAGAAATAAGCTTTACAGAGTGAATTTAGACTCAGTGAAAATAGAAGAATAAGCATACTGTCCAGGACAGGATGAAAGCTGAAGGCACCATCCTTGTTGGTCTTCCATGCCTCAGGCAAGGAGCAGGGTCCACTATGGACAAGTTGCTCTTGTCCTGCAGAAGCTCATTGGAGGGATTGGGAACTATTCTGCTTGTGTCCTGGGCTTTAGTTAACAAGTCACCCCATTCTGCTGCATTGCCTTTGATGTATCTTTTAAGTGTCCTGTCTTTTATTACAGTTAAGAGGACCAAGTCAGCATCACCTTTGCCCTGACTGTTTGCCTCCAATTATCACCTGCTCCCATGCCCACTGAAGTACCTTTTCCACACAGCAGCTGATTATCTTCTCAAAAGTGTAAATCAGATCATTTATTGTCATGGTTGAAATCTTCCAAAGGCTTTCAAATGTTACCTCTGGAGAACACATCTGTAGCTGCCTTAGATAAATAACTCCATTTTGTCCTCCCTAATCTGTTATACTCTTAACACCAGTGCCTTATTTTGCCCTAGCAGTGAACAGTAAGTGTGAAATTATTGTCTTTACTATTTCAAATGGTGGTAGTCTGTCCACCTCACACATTCCACAAAGCGCAAAATGTCTTAAAGGAAAGGAAGCATCTCTTCCCAATACATATAATGATGCCTGCTATTTGTAGGAATATAACAAATACTTAGTAGGTAAGTGAGGCTGGAAGTCTAGCAAAGTCTGAGCTTGGTGTAATTTTGTTATTGAAATACATGTTCTTTTCAGTGTAATCTGAGAGGAAGCTGTACTTGTCTTGTCTCTCTGTTTTATGGAGGATGTCCTGCATGGAGGCTGTTCAGTTGCATGCTGGAGAACAGATGTGCGGTGGCAGCTGCCATCCTGCGCTGCCAGCAGCCTTTTACCTCTATTACAACTATAATTGTTCATTACTGGTAAATGAATTCTAGGTTCAGCCATGAGAAAATAATAAAAGTTTCTCAGTTGTAGGGTAATCTAGGGCTGTTCATAGTTTTTTAAATGAAATTCTTTCATTTTGTGGAAATGACTCCAAATGTCATAAAACCATAACACGACCATATTTTGGTTTTAAGAAACTTTACTGTGATCTACTTTTCTCTGGTTGTGAACTGCTTTGCAGATATGTTCTTTTTTTCTAGTAGATTTATGTACAAATATCTGCTTTGTACTTGAAAGAAGGAAGTACCGAAGTATATAGTCCTCCATTAATATTAATCTTTTGTATTGTCTTTCCTTTTCGAAAGGACAAAATCCCCAAATTGTAGAACAAATCTGCACTATCATTCACTTTAGGATCTTATTTTGAAAAGACATACTGTATTCTGGATTAGAATCAGAAGTATGAGTATGTACTCCTAGAAAACTCAGGGCCACCTTTCTGTTTGCTGGATATTTTTTCCATGCAGTCTCCTCTTTTAAGCAAGATTTTTCTTTTTTTGCTGAAGTCACCATCTGCTTAACAGTATACGTGGACTAAAGCAGGGGTCAGCAAAATATAACTAATGGAAAAAATTCAGTATGTGCTATATTTTTCACATTTTTCATAGAATAAAAACTGAAAATACATAGCTATCCAGCAATAGCCAAATGTATTATGTCACAGGTATACTGTTATATATTATGTATCCATGAGCAGTTACTTTTTCACAATCATGTAATGGAAATGATTAAATACTCAAAATACCAGAAAACAATTCTTTGAAAAAGTTTATCTGACATGTACTGCCTTCTAACAGAACAATGCTCGGTTTTAATAGCTAATGTTATTTTTCATTAAGGTTTTAAAAAGCTGAATAAATACAAAAAGGGTCCACCCAAAAGTGTGTATACATACTTCAGGAAAAGAAAAAAAATGTATAAACACTTTATACTAAATTTATTGAGATATTACAGATTAATAATAGAAGTTCAGTTACCTTTGGCTCTGCAATTACGAGAAGTGCTCAGAGCAGTGGCCATTCACTTCCGGACAGTGATTAATGTGGAGCAGGAGGGAAGGAGCTTAGAGTCAGCATTTTGTGAATACACAGTTACTTGATTTGCTTGAGTTAGTTATTGATGGGTTGGATACAGAGTTTTGGGAAAATATAGCTTGGCACCCAGATTTTTGATGTGAGGAACAGCAAGAACAGAATAAAAATAATTCATGTTTTATGCAGAATGTTCAAAGATACAAGAAAACATTTGCCTGAAATTCCCATAACCTAAAGGTAACTGTTGGTTAATTTTTTTGACTGATGACTTTTTCCTCTTCATTATTTTAGAAAAAAATTACATATATAAAATTATAACAGATGGGGGTAGGAATGGATACATACTTAAGGAAAAGAAAAATAGTATGGTGTTTGTTCAACAGATGGTACTACCATCTTATGGGAGATCCTAGAGGAATGTCATGTATCATAGAAAACCCACTACATTGCTGGCTCTTGGAAAAGAAATTGAATGTGCAGCAATCTCAGTGAGCAAGGACATCCAAGCAGTAGTTTGCCATACTAATAAATGTCTGGAAGTGAAGGTCCACTGCTGAGTACTTCTTGTAATTGTAGAGTCAAAGGTCACTTGTATTATTAATCTGTAATATCTCAATAAATTTAGTATTAAAGTATTATACTTTTTTTTCCTTTTCCTGAAGTATGTGTACACACTTTTGGGTGGACCCTTTATCTGTTTGTTCAGCTTTTTAAAAACTTCGTGAAAAATAATGTTAGCTATTATCACCGAGTATTACTCTGTTAGAAGGCAGTACATGTCAGATAAACATTTTTAAGGAATTGTTTTCTGGTATTTGGAGTATTTAATCATTTCCATTACATGATTTTGATTTATGGGTCTCTGCTACAGCCCTCTTTCAGGTTTTTCCCCACCTTTGTCCCTAACTCCTCCACATAGAGAAAGAATAGGAACAAGAACAAAGAATAATAAAGCAATGTAAAACAAAAATGATGCAAAATTCCAAAACAAAAATAAAAAATTCACAATGGTTGTTATATTACATATTTCTATCATCCAATTTTTTCTGCCACAGTTTTCAGAAGGACCATAAAGAGAAATTATAAAATAAACTATAGGGAATAAATTTCCATTTTGAGAACAATAAGTCAAAGCCCAAAGAGCGCCTTCTTAGGAGGGATAACTTTGTATCTTTTTTCTTTTTTAATAGAAAATTGTCTTTAATAATTTTTAAATATTCCATTTGTTGATCACACAATATGACAAAAAAGTCATATTAAAAACCAAAGAGAAAATACTCAAAACCCTTAGCAATTTTACTACCCTTTACCACTGTCTGTCTTGATGGTCGTTTAGTCTGTAGCACTAGTATGCTGGGATTATGGATGATATACCGCTGCATATCTCTTCCTACCTGACATTTGGCAAGTTCAGCCAGGTAGCTTCATATTGCCATTTTTACCACAAAAATGTGCAAATGCTATAAATTCCAGTCCCCCTTTTCTCCCTTATCTCACAAACTAGTTGATAAACATTTATCAGTACATATTGGGAAAAACCCATGGGTTGGTAATGTAGGAAAAGTCGATGACTAACTTATCTTCAGAACTCTGATGCCTTTCGGACCCTCTAGCACCCAAACTCAAGCCTGTCTGGGAAGGAAATGCAATACCTCATTCAGCAGCGATTGGGATTAGTCTATACCACCTGCTATGGCTTGTATCTGGCATGCCCTCTTGCAGGCGATGTGCTAAAGATGTGCAGGTCCTCACCCTGCCTCAGGCTCACAGAATGACACAAGTACTGGCCAAGGATGCACCCTCAGGCTCCAGGACTAGGCACCTGACCTCAGTGAGCTTTTTAGGATAAGACCTAAACTCAGCACAAAGGTGGTAGAATTCAAAGGTTTGGAAATGAACATGGGAAGTTCGCTATAAACTTCATCAGACTACATCAGCCAGCTTTCTGCACTGTGATGAAATGCCTGAGAAAGTTGTTTTTCTGATTTATTCTGACATATGGCTTCAGATTGTGGCCACTGGGCCCTGCTGCTTTGGACCTGGTATGGTATGGTACCTCAGTCAGGGTGGAACACCTACAGGAAGAGGTCTGTCCACTTCACAACAGCCAGGAAGCCAAAAGGCAGATGAAAAAGGACCATCTCAAAATCCCCTTCAAGAGCACCCCCATGACTAGACTGCTGCCAACAAGACCCACCTCCTGAAGGTGCCACCAGCTCTCAACTTTGTATCTTATAGGGAAATGGCTTGTATGTTTTTAAAAATTTGTATTTTTTTATTAGTACATGTTTATAATACAAATTATTACATTATTTATGGGGAGATTGGTATGTATACCTAGCATGTCTTACTTTTTTTCATCCCCTTCTATTCTTATCCCACCTTTTTTCTATTATCTTTTATTTTACTCTTAATATTTTTTCATACTATTAATATCTTCATAAATGAGAGACCATGTTATGTAATGGTAGAATAATAATCCATTGTGTTCCTAATGGTAGAATAGTAAACCATTGTGCGTGTCACACTTCCTTTACCCATTCTTCCGATGATGGACATGTATGCTGTTTCAAAGATATAACTATAATTAATTGAGATGCCATAAGCATGAATATGTGTAAATGATGTCTTAACGTCTTTATGGAAGTTACCTAGGTAGGGAACATCAGGTTGGTCAAACGGAAATTCTCGTTTTACTTCTTTGAACAATTTCCCTACTGATTTCCAAAATTATTGTATTAGTTTACCTTAGAAGAGTTTTTTTTTGTTGTTTTTTTTTTTTCATGCAACTTCACCAGGATATTTGTTTTTGATTTCTTGAAAATAGCTATTCTTTCAGGAACAGGATGGAATCTTAGTGTTTTTTAATTTGCATTTCTCTAATGGCAAAAGATGTTGTGCATGTTTTAATGAATGTATTGGTCATGTATACTTTTTACTCTGAGAACTGTCTATTCATTACAGTTGCCCATTTTCTGATTAGGTCTTTTATTTTGGGGTTCTTTGAATATTTTGAGTTCTTTATATGTACTACATACTAAACCACTTATTAGTAAAGATTTTTTCCCATTCTTCTAGGTTGTCTCTTTACTCTGTTGGTATTTTTCCTATGCTGTGCAGAAAGGTTTTTTTTTTTTGTTTGTTTGTTTCAATTTGACATGATTTCATTTGTTGATTCTTAGTGCTATTTGTATGTCCTTGCCTATATTTGTGTCTAAGAGTTTTACCTATTTTGTCTTCCAGAAGATTGTTTCTGTTTTAACATTTCCATCTTTGGTCCATTCTCATTTTTGTTAGTACATGGTGAAAGGTATCTTCCTTCAGGGTTTTGCATGTGGATAGCAAGTTTTCTCAGTGCCATTTTCTGAAGAGGCTATGTTTCCCTAGCTTATCTTTTCGACCTCTTTGTCAAAATCATACAGCTGAATGTATCTGGAGTTGTTTCTGCATCCTAATCTGTTCTGTTGCTTTGACCCACATTTCTGTTTTTGTGCCAGTGCCATGTTGTTCTTGTCACAGTAACTTTGTAAAGTAATTTGAAGTCTGAGAGTATGATGCCTCTTGTTCTTCCCTTGTTACCCAGGATTGCTTTTGCTATTCTGGATCTCTTCTGCTTCCATATGATTTTAGGGTTGTTTCTCTAGTTCTGTGAGGAATACTGGATTGTTTTAGTCTGGGTTAAATACATATATCACTTTTGGAAGTTTGTCCATTTTGACTATATTGGTTCAAGAAACAAGAGATAACCTGCCAAGGTGTAAGTCCTCTTCAATCTCCTTTTTCAGAGTACTGTAATGTCATTGTGAAACTCTTTCACTTCTTTGGTCAAATTAATTCCTGAGTTATATTTCTAGATGCTATTTTAAATAGCATTGTTTTTCTAATTTCTTTCTTGTGATTTTGTTGTTGTTGTCGCTGTTATTTTTGTTTGTTTGTTGAGAGGGGATCTCACTCTGTAGTGACCTTGAATTCATTGTGTGACCCAAGCTTCCCTTGAATTTACTGAGATTCTCCTTCCTCAGCATACCAAATGCTGGGGTTATGGACATGCACCACCTTGCCTCACTTGGTGAGTTCTTTATTGGTATGCAGAAATGCTGTTGATTTTTATGTATTGATTTTAAATCCTCCTACACTGCATATTTTGCTTTGAGTAGAAGTTATTGGGTCTTTATGTAGAGGTTCTTGTTATATGCAAATAATGGTAATGTGATTTCTTCCTTTCCTATTAATTTCCCTCTTTTTTTCTCTTGAGTGATTGCCTAGGCCAATGTTTGAATGAAGTACTGTATTAAATAGGAGTTATATTGGACATCCTTATCTTGTTTCTGATTTTGGGAATAAAACTCAGCTTCCCATATAATATGTATTGGCAGGTTTATCATAGACAGATTTTGTCAGGTTATAAAGTCTTTCTGTTCCTGTTTCCTTCAGGTTTTTATGTTGAATGAATTTCAGCTTTCATTAAAGGCTTTTTCTGAATCTGTTGAGATAATCGTGTGATTTTTGGTCTTGCTTCTGATTATTCAATGCATTACATTGTTTTATCTACATATGTTGAAACATTCAGGCACGTCTGGAATAAAACATACTTGGTCATGAAGTATAATAATTTTGATGATTTGTTGCGTTGAACTCTGATATTTCCTTACTGGTTTTTTTTTTTTCCTACTAGATCTATTTTTGGCAGTGGCTAATGAGATTCCCCCACTATAATTGTGTTTTCCGCTTTTTTACATCCAAAAGTGTTTGTTTTATGAAGTTCAGTATTAGTGAATATACTTTATAATTGTTATTTCTTCCTGTTGAGTTGGTCACTTGATCATTATGTAGTGATTTTCTTTACCCCTTTTGGTCAGTTTCAACTTACAGTGTATACTTTGTCTGAAAAGTGGATAGGTATTCCTACTTGTTTCTGGGTTCCCATTGCATGCAATATTGTTTTTCACCCTTTGATTTCCACTCTGAATTTCCTTTTGGGTTAGTTGAGTTTCTTGTTTAGAACATACCATTGGATTTTATTTGCTGATCCATTGAATTGGATAATTGATAGTTATTACTGAATAATAACTCATTCAGAGTTATTACTGAAAAGTATTGGCTTATTTTGTTGCAACAAAATTCAGCAAGATAAACACTCATAAGAGACCAAGAATGGGAACAAAGGAGGCTTTTATTGCCAGCAGGAAGATTAACTGATACAAAATCAGGGAATCTTGATGACTGGAGAACTTTGCACTGGGTTTTTATACATTTACAACTAACTGTGGAAACCACATTACCTCATTTTGGAATTTAAAAAAAATGTAACAAGGCTTACATTTTCCAGAGTTTTGATAATATGGTTAAATTTTAACTTACCTACAATTTGGTTTAACTGTTACTCCTTAGCTTAATGATTTGTTCTCCTTTGTACATTTTATGATTAATAAAGAGGGAAGGGGGTGAGGAATAAATTCACCTAAAGTTTAACTGACTTCTAAAATGGAGGTAAAGCTGGACATAGTATGTCATGCCTACAATACCAGCCCTTAAGGAGGCTGAGACAGGAGGATCATTGGCAGTTGAGGCCAGCCTGGGCAATAAAATGAGTTTAAGGCCTTCCTGAAATGTATAGTGAGACCCTGTCTCAAAAAAGATAAAAATAAATAAACAAATAAATAGTTTAAAGGAATATGTAATCTCTCTTGCCACAATAATTCCTTCCTTCCTCTCCTTGTGTTATTTTTCTGTTACTGATTCTTGTTGTTACTGCAATGCTGTTTTGGTGGGCTTTGTTTGGTTTGTGTCTTAGTTAATTTTCTCTTGTTGCTGGGACAAAATACCTAATACCCAGAATTAAAATAAAAAAGATTTATTTAGCTTACAGTTATTGGAGGTTTCAGGCCATATTTGGTTGGCTCCAGTGCAGAGTGGCACATGGCAGAGGGCAGCCATTCATGGTGGTGGAAAACAGCAAAGAGAAAAAGGAGGGGCAATGGCTGTGGCAGCTGGCAGAGGCAGAGAGCAAGCCTCTGTCCTCCCTGTATTTATATGAATATTATCTGATCCAGGGAAGATGTACTACTCACACCCGTAATCCCAGCATTGGATCATGAATTAATCACAAATTTTAGGAGCCCTGTGACTACAAGAGGCTCTGGAGTGAAACCTACACAAACCATAGTAGTTTGGTTTGATTTTTTTGTTTTGCTTTTCTCTTTTGTTTAAATGTTTACCCTGCCTGGTGCATTATTTCTGTTAGGCCTTTTGGCATTGTTACATTATATCCTTCAGAAAACATTTTTAAATGTTAGTTTGTTAATCTTTGTCATGGAAAGACCTTATTTTTTCTCAATTTCCGGAGATAATTTTGAGGATATATCAGTCTGTGTTGGAAGATGTTTGCTATTAGGCCTTGAACACTTCACTACCAGCTCTTCTGGCCTTTAAGGTTTCTGTTGAGAAGTCTGTTATAATTCTATTGCTTTTCTTTTTTATATTTTAGGGAAGGGTTTACAGAGTATTCAAAGTCTCACTACTAGACTGACTTGCAATGATCCTCCTGTTTACAGCCTCCCAAGTGCATCCACCTGGTTTTCCTTTTCTTCCTGCTGAAAAAGTCATTCTGAGATAGATGTCAGGGACACAAATACATATGTAGGCAGGAGCACATTTTTCAGAGAACCATGATACATATTCGTGAGCAGAGTGAATATATGAAGAGCCAACCTGGTTGTTATTGGTTTGCTAAAAGTGTACTACTATGGAATATAGCTCAGTTTTTCAAAAATGTTATCTCCAACATTATTTACTTAATCTTTGCATATTATTTTTCAACCTTTTTCTTATGTTTTGAGTAGCATAAAGACTGACATTATTCTTTCTGAATACAAATCAGACCACCCATTTCTCACAAAAGAAAACAAAGAAGGGGGAATATAAATGAAGGACCATATTGTAGTCAATACACACACACACACACACACAAAGTTAGGATAGATATACAGCTACTTTTTCTGAATTCAATGAGAAGATTCGTTCTAATAATGTTTAGACAAGATATCATGTCTGCATTATATCCTATGAATAACTATTAGAAAGACAATATGCAATTATTAATTATTATAACTGTCCTTCTAACCTGTTTTGAAACTGTCTCATTGCTATTTTTCTCATTAAAATTAATTTTAAAAATTATAACCTTTTGTAATATTAATCTATTCTGCAGTCATCTGAACTGAGGAAGAAGTAATATTTAATTAGGAACTATAGCAGATTGTATTTTCAAAACTGACCAGAGAAATACTTTCCCTCCACAAAAATGTGAGGTTGAACTTTCCTTCCTCAACAAATGGTATAAGGAATTTGATACTGCATGAGAGTAGATAATAAAAATCAGTAAGGCTTGCACTTACCTCTGCTCCCTTGAAACACCATCTTTGGAAGCAACACCATGCTGTGAGAACATTCAAAGCAGCCTTTGCAGAAGGCTCACATTTGCAGGAACTGAGGCATCCACCCTCCTGCTGGCATGCTCTATCAGATAGGAGAGGAAGTGAACTTTAACGCCATGTTTAAGACTTTAGCCCAAGAAATACATAGGCAGAAAAATTGTTCTTTCACACAAATAAGGGTTGGAGTTAGTTGTTTTGTAGTTGTAGTAATGAATATAGGTCTACAACTCCCTCTTTGATGTATAAGGAAGTATATAAAGAAAAAGACAAGACTCTTTTGCAGAGATAATTAATTGTATGAAGGACCATATTGTAGTCAATACACACACACAAAGTTAGGATAAATATACAGCTATCCTATCCCCAGTAGGCCTTGGATTCAAAGAGTAATTTTTTTTGATGAATGTATGGTCTACAGAGTCTCACTACATAGATCGGATTTGTAGTGATCCTCCTGTTTTCAGCCTCCCAAGTGCTAGGATTACAAGTATGCACCACCACGCCCAGTCTCAGTCACCCTCTCAGCACACCCCAGCGGCAGAACCAGCACTTCAGGCTGGTGATCAAACCCTAGTCCCTGAGTATAATTTTGAAATAATATTATAAGCTATTAATAATTTGCTTGTATTCCTATTCAGATTGAATATATAGGCAGCTGTCCATTATTTAGTGATGAAAACCTCTTTTGTCATAAGATATGGTACCTTATTAATTGATGATGTCAAACTTATTTTTTAATTTATTTTTTATTTTATTGAAGTACAAATATCAATCAGACAGTTTTAAGACACCTTAACAAGACAGATTCGATAAATTAATACACTGCAAACTGTTTTTATACTGTTTTGGTATCGTACAAGGTGCATACATGATATTATACTTACAAACATTATTATAGTAGATGTCTCTTATCAGTAAATTAAGAGTGTAGCTATTTACTTATTTTTTATACCTGAATTATATCAAAAATTCAATAATTATTTTCCTAGTGGGTGACCAAAGTACATGTGTTGGTATATAAGTCTTGCTCTATCTAGGTCTTAACCATCCAGCAGAAAAGTATAAAAATAAAGTATACATCACGGGGCCATAATATTAAGCTGAGCTGTAAATGGCTATGGTTGACAACTTCTTTGAGTAACTCACTATTGTTGTGCAAACTTATTTTTTGTGGCACCAGGGATCAAACTTGCTTTCAGGCAAGTGCTTATGCCACTGCCAATGATGTCAAATTTAAAAAGTACACAGTATTTTATAAAATATTTTGTAGCTTGTTTTCATCCTTTGATACTTTATTTTTATTTTTGACAAGCTAAGATACCATTCAATTTCTGAAATTTTTAAAAACGCATCATAAAGAAACAATTGCTAATATAAAGTTGGTCATTACTTTAGCTCTTCAATTTTTATTGTATAAATTCAGCCTTCACTTACCTTTGTTCTGTGCCAAATACTGCTCTTCATCTTGAAATTACAGGAGTAAATGCATAGGAATCCTTTTTTTAAGGATATTCTTAGTTTGGGCATTTATATTTCAATGTAATAAGACTGATAGTAAAGTGTGATATTTGGAGGTGGCAAATACCCCAAGTTAGGAGTAAGATAATGAGTTAGTGATAGAAAGGAAGAGCTAAAGAACTGAGGTGCTGCTTCAGAAAAAGTAAGCAAAAATCTCAGAGATAAACTGAGATGGCCTTTAACAAAAGATTGCTATAGAGAGATAAACACATGGAGCTGTACAGGATATTCCATTTAGAGGGAAAGCCAAGTAAAAGGCTTGATATAAAGAGCTTTAGAGAAAAGGAAAGAGACACAGCATAGCTGGAGCAAAGTGGGTGCATGAGAAGCTCTGAAGAGATGATATGTTAGTGTGAGTGTCTCTATCAAATATTTTTCATGTGTCTGATAAAATATGGATTTAAAATTGAGCGGTTTTTACTTAAAATAAAATCTGAATATCTTACATTGAAAGGACTCAGAAAAAGGCTTTAATCCCTAGCGGGAATCATAGCAATTATTTTTGTGTATAAATCGTACACATAAAGTATTTTAGAAAGATAAAAAAATAGAAAAGCCAAAGTAAAAGATATAAAAGTTTAAGAAGGAGCAAATAAAATTTCTAGTTTTAAAAAAATGTTATTTTTTTAAATGTATAGTGGTAGGGTGCATATCAGGTACATCTAAAAGAGTAATTGTTTTTTTTTCAACAATAAAAGTTCTATCCTTTATAACTGTTAAATAAAAATTGTTTTATATGTCAACTTAAAATGTATAGAGGTATACATATAAAACCTAAATATTTGAAGACCAAAATTAAAGCAATTTGAGAAAATAGTGTCATAGATTTAAAGTACACTAAAATACAGTTTAGTAGATCAGTATAAGCTGTATTTGAAGAACTTCTAAAGTGCATGGAATGGTAGTATATATTCATTTAGCAAGTAATTATTACATACCTACCAGGAAAGTGATAGTATTGTTTTCTTTTGTTAACCCATATTTGAATACTATTTATCAGTTGTGGTAGCCCCACTGCTATGTTTGATCTGAGTTATACTACTGCATATCTTAAATATCCATTCAGTTGTGATTAATTTGTAAGCAAAACACTTGTCTTCATGAAGCTCCAATCAAATTTTCTCTTTTTAGTTATGACATAATTTATTTTAAAATATTTTCATTAAATCACTTCCACTTTTTGAAATTTTGCAGACTTGCATGTAGCTTATTCATAATCAAATCAGCATGTGCAATCTTAATCAAGAGCAAGTTTCCAAAGCAAATAGCCTTTATTTTTACATTAAATTTTTCATTTCATTTTCCATCAGTGACTTACTTCCCTGTAAAATGTAAACTACCTTTTGTATATTTTCTTCCTGACTGATTTTTGCACATTTTGTTTACTTTCAAGTAATTCTACCAATCAGTCACATTTAAAGTGTTCATTGTTAATAATTATAGTTTTAATATTTTATCTGATAAATGAATTTCTCAACTGTTCATTCCCTTCCTTCTTTAACAAAGATAAGACTACATTGATGTGCATAAGAGTGTGTTTTTGCCCTTGAACTCAAGAATACTGTGCAAAAAATACAGCCACTAAATTACCTTTATTAGTCATTTATTGTGCTCCCCTATCGATGGTACTTTTTTGGAGGAGAAAGAGATAATAGAGAGATGAGAACTGTATTTTAAAATGTGGCTTTACTGTGATTTTTTTTAAGCTTTATTTGAAACGTGTTTATCTTTTCAAGTAGTTTTATTATGTTGAATAATTTTCTAATTGAATTCTTTGCTTATACATGCATTTCTATACTTTTATATGTACTTAAATTTGATTAATCCTTTACTATATTGTTTATTCTTATTACAAGTTACAGTTTATTTTAAAAGATAACTTTTCCACCAATGTTATTTTCCTGAAGACCTCATCTTTTGTCATAAATTTACATACAAGATCTCAGAGTGGCAATCGGAGTTTATAAACTCTGAAATTAGAGTTTATATATTCTAAACCTGGTTTTACTACTACTGATTGTTACATATAGAAAAAAATTGATGTTTTAATTTCTGTATCTTTAAAATAAAAATAATTGTTGTAATTTAGTTTATGCTTTCCACTCTATTTTTAGACTCCCTTTGAAAATAGTGAATAGAGCTGGGAAGATGCTCTGGCCTCTGCCAAGGAATTGCAGCGCCCCGGCTTCAATACTTGGTACTGCATGCCATGTTAACACTATGCCAATGCTAGGCATGCCTCGCCAGACACCAAAACTGGGCATGGTGATGCACACCTGTAATCCTAAGGCTGGGAAGGCTAACACATGAGGATCACTGTGGGTCCGAGCTGCATAGTGAGACCCTGTACCAAATAAATAAATGAATAAAGATTAAAAAACGAAGAAAAAATAGTAAGTGAACTTGATACAATTAAAGACTGCTAAGTCCAAATGTCAGCATTTTACATGACTTCTTGTCAAGAGTTATACATCAGTGATCATTACAAGACATTGGCTTTTTCAGTGCAAATAGCCTTGTGAAGCATTCATCAAATAGTGAGATGAAGGAAATTCCTGGTCAGCTTTCTTGGACTTGATTCCACTGTCTGATATCTTTGCTCCAAAGTCTCAATTCTCTATCAAAGTGAGAGTAATGATTGTATGTATAGAGTATCTATAGAAACTGTTCTTGACACTTTACAAAGGCTTCTGCTGAATTTAAGCATGATCTCTCTTTATTGTGGTTGAAAACTCCCTTAAAAAAAAAAAAAAAAAAAACCAAACCAAGCTGATGCTTTTTAGTCTTGCATATATTAGTGAACTTTTGATAATGCTGTATTTGAGGAAGACTGCTGCAGAGATCTCTGAAGGTTAGCATTAGTATAGTGTTCTTATGTTGTAGAGTAGCCCTAGTTTCCCTCACTTTTTCACCTAACCAGCCCCAACAAAGTGGGACACAATTCATTTTTATCTATACTTCTTCATTCACTAAAAGACTATTTTGTAAAGTTTGTGTTCTTATATATGTTCACCATAAGTATACTTGAGTGTTTTCTAAAAACAAATAAAAATGGGTTTCCCTTAATGTAGATCTTAATATAGTTTTTGACTGCTTAGACTTTCTTAAGAAAGTTGATAGAACCTCCAAATTTCCAAAAAATACAGTTAGCCTAGCAGTATGGCATGCTTATATCTAAAAGATGTTTAACATGTATAGTTCTGCCTATTGATTATGTACAAATTTAAGTAACTTTTGCTAGATTTTCTTCTGAATCTTACTCACCTACAAAATATAGATGAAAATGGGAAATATTACTAGTTGAGATAGTATCTTAGGACACAGATTATTGTAAAGGGGTCATTTCCCTAAGATTCATGCTTACAATTGAGTGCTTAGTATTGGTGTGAATGCAGAAAATTGGATAATCAAATGTCATAAGCTAATGTTATTTGGTTAACAAAATAATGTAACAAAATGGAATTTTTAAAAGGCATATAGTAACTTTTAAGCTGGCCTCACAAAGTTTTAAATTTCCACCCAAATACCACTGGTTTTGCACTGTAGTGCTTTCAAGACTAAAAGAACGTAAAGCCCATTGATGTTCCTTAACTTTGATTCATTACCAAAGGCTTTGTGGGTAAAGCCTTTTAGCATTGCCTATACTGTATTGTGGTATAGGAAAAAATTTTCATCTCAGTGAAAATAGTCTGAGTTTTTAAATTTCCTGGATTAACACTGAACTTGTTATTTACTGTAAGTGTAAATTTAGGTTAGTAATTTCACCATTCTGGGACACAGTTTGCTCTCACCAATTTAATAGATCTAAAAAATACTGTTCACCTATGTAGGATGTTCTGAAAATGAGATGAATTAGTACTTGTATAGTGCTTAGCACTCTGCTGGAATGGAACAGGCTCACTTTTAGTGTTTGTTGATAAAGCTGTGTTGATATTGGTATGAGTTTTCCTAACTCTGCTTTTGTCCAGAATTTCTTGGGAGCTACATTTTTTTTTTTGTCTTAAAGTGTTTGTTAACTTAAAAAATGCTTTGTTCCGAAGAGATTTGTGACAAGTCAAAACGTATGTCCTGTTAAAAATTTATTAAATACAAAATGAGCCTCAAATAATGCTAGGGAAGCTAATGGAGATTCAGTATATGTATCTTAAAATCCTGTCTGCCTGCCTTGCTGAGTTGACATGGAGTTCTGCGGGACAATTCTATCACATTTTATCCATAATACTTATCATTTTAAGTTCAATGGGAATCTTAAACTTCTTTCTAGACATCAGAAGTTTAATATTTATTTAGGCAAAATTTCATTGCTACACCTTTCATCTAAAAATTAAACATTTTTATTTTTTCCTATTTCACTTTTCTAGATTATAGTTACAAATTATGTAACAGAAAAAAAAACGAACTTGCTAATGCAAGAGAATTCTATACTTTCATATTCAGGTAATCAGAAAATTTGATCATTATAATTATTCAAAGACTCTTAAAGCAATTATAGATGATTATATTTTATAAGTTTCACAGCTCTCAAAATTTGCAACTCAATAAAAATTTCAGTCTTACTCATTTAGCATTGTGACCTTGTTTTTAAATTCTTGAGCTTTCACTGCCATGGCATCCCAACTGCCTTGACATCTTGCTTTCTGCTCTCTTCATGTGTCTGAAACTCCAGTGTGGGATCCCAAAGATAGGGATTAAAGATTTCGTTTTACTGTGTGGCCAGATTTTCCTACTGCTTACTCTTTTTACTTTAATTATTTCCATGACTACCTCATTGCTTAATTCACTTAAATCTTCCCATTTATGTGAAAGAATATGAAGAAGAGAAGAATAAACGAGCACAACTTTTAATTGTACTAAGAGAAAGTAGCTGTATATCTATTCTATCTTGTATATACATTTATCTTTTTTTACTACAAAATGGTCCTTTATTTATATCCCCCTTTTTGGTTTCTTTTGTCAGAGATGGGTGTCCCATTGCTGTTAGAGGCTATATTTGGAGAAGTCTTTTAATACTCCTTTTTATTACACCCTTTTAAGGGTCTTTTCATACTTGATGCCAGTCCAAATATTGTAACTACTTGAATTCAGCCATATATCTACATCTTGTCCCTATGAAGACAACAGTATGCATTGTGTTGATTATTGTAACTGTCCTACTAACCTGCTTTTGAAACTGTTTCATTGCTATTTTATCTTTTTTCTCATTAAAATGAATAAAAAATTAAATAAAAGAGAAAACAACTTGTGACCAAAAAAACCAATAATAAGCACAGAATGAAAAGATAAGTAGATGTACAGAAAATATTTTAAAACTTTGCTAGGAACTGAAATTTGAAAACTGGGGGTCAGGGAGATGGCTCAGTGGAATAAGCACTTCCCTGGCAAGTGCAGGGTCTTGAGTTCAATCTCTGGTTCCACCAAAAAGAAAAAAAAGAAAACTGGAAAAATGCTTTTTTGAAACCTAGAAGTTAAACAGAGGTCACAAATTGGAGGGAAATGAAGCTCACAGGAAATGGAGAGAAGCTGCTAAAAGCCAAAATTTGCCTAATCCTGTCACAAAAGTTCTGCTACCTGCTAGCCACCCCCTGCTGAAGGTTTCTGAATTACCTGAAGAGCCTTCTGAAACAGCTGAAGAAGTAGTGTAGTTTCTCTTGCTCTGTGATGCCCAAATGGGAGAATACTAAAGAGATTTTTTTAAGTGATATAGTTCACAGGTTTTATTTGCCTGGATGTTGAAAACTGGGCAACACACATGCTTGTACAGCCTTTTCACTTTCTTTCCCAGAAGACTTCTAAAAGTAGAGGGAGACTGCAATTAACTATGGTTATTGTACTGTGCTCATCGTGGGAGAGAAAAAAACAGAGCAACTAGTAGAGAGGAAAACTACCTGTTATATGTAAAATCAGTTACACTGATCTAACAGTTCAATAATAGATTTTTGTTAAAGTCATACTGTACCTTGATTGAGTGTAAGACAGCAAACATTTTACATGTGATACATGAGAATATACTGATGACAAGAATTTAAAAGGAGAATAAAAGTCTGATAATACATAGTAGCTGTTTCCCAATGGTGTCCTGCCCTGCTAAAGCTCCAGCTCTTGCAGGTAGTTCAAATAGGGTGAGACTGTGGCTTTTGTCTCATGTGTTCTCTCACTTGCTTGCTATACTCTTGCTTTGTTACTCCTCTTGGATTGCTGCTGTAAGAGAAGCTCACTGCTAGGTCTCACAATTAGGTGACCTTGTGTGTGTGAATACTTACATGGGCTCTCCTAAAAGTAGGTGCTCGGAGGCTGGTGATAGCAGTTAAGTGAACTTGGAAGCAGACTCTTCCCCCATTTGAAATTTTCAGTGAATTAGAATAGTCTACAACTTGATTGGAGCCTCCTTAGAGAACATGAGGGATACTCCAGTGAGCCATGTCTAGTTTACTGAGCAACAGAAAATGTGAATTGATAAATACTTTGGTTTAAAACCAGTAGGTTGTGGGATGAGTTGTTACACACCATTAAATAACTAATGTAACACATGAGGAGGTTCCCTCTGTGCACTAACACCATTTGAAAAACAAGATATCAGACGTAACCCTGCAGTACAGAAGAGTATTCACTGTGTGCTGCAAAATCATTCCCCATGCATATATGCAAAGAGCACAAGAACAAGACTTGGAGACAGCCCCTTGCTTGTTTTTGTAGATTGAAATATATAAGTAAAAAAACATGAATTATGTGAGAATTTGAAGATAGCATAGGCAGCATCCATGCCTGGCCAGCTGCTGCCAGTAACTTACAGAATGAGATAAGATAGGTGGTGTGCCCAAGTGTGAGAGTCAGTCACAGTCATTTATTCTGCCCAGATGGCTCAGGGAAGGGTAAAAATTGTTACTCCCCTTTCTCAGTGAATTCCATGCTACTTAGGGATAAAAAGGCAGAACTGCACAAATATGCAGAACTTCCTTCAGATGATTCAAAAACAGAGAATTTACTTGCCCCAAAACAAAAACACTTCTTTAGTTGTGGCCAGTGGGGTTTAAAACTCCTTATACCCGTTTTTCATTTACTCTAAAACAGCATCTGTAATTCATCTTGCAACACTGGAAAGTTGCAACACTTCTTGCTATGTTAACATTTTTAAGTTAACTAGATAGATGTTAAATATACTTCAAAGTCTGAAAATATTCTGAAAGAGAATAAGAGACATGAATTCTGGATTCACTATGCTGATGGGACATGGATGGTGGCCTGTGAATTTTGGTAGAAGATCAAGGCTACATTGTTTTTAAGTTCAAAGTTTAGGCAATTGCTGCTGCCTTCGTTCAAACTACTACCCAAACTGCACTGAATCTTTTAAAATCTGAGTTATTCTAAACATGTATTTTGTGTAACCCTGTTATCCTGAAGTTGATTCAAAGTCTCTTTCAACATGATTTACAGTAATAGCAAATTTATATTCCCAGAGAGAGGATTTCATGTCTAACTTTCATTTTTACATATAATATAACCCTCTCAGGTCTAATTTACTTACCTAAAAATACAAAGAAAAGACTGTTTTAAGAGGAAACTGTAGTGAGTGTACAAGTAGTAAGTACTTGAGAATTTCCATTAATGCAACCAGTAATATTAGAGATAAGTCTCAATTTTCTTAAGCTGCAGTGATGAGCATTAGAATATAAGAATACAAAAGCAAACGTGAATTGGGTATTTAACACAAAAATGTAGAAATAGCATAATAAAAATAACCACTGAAGAATAACTCGATCTTCAGGTTTATTAACTTTTGTGATGATTTCATAAAACAAGGTGGCATTTACCATTATGTGTGCATATTAAGTTTTAAAATTTGTCCATATTCTACATGCAGTTGAAGGCAGCCATGCCATATCACCCAGAGGAGTTCATCATTTCTTGGCCACATCCCAGTGCTGTAGGGATGTGTTTCTTCTGGGCATACTCAAAACTTGGAGGATATAGTCTCTTCTTGATACATCAATAAGATTTTGTTGCTGTTCTGTTTCTGTGAGGCCAGGTCTCACTAGGCTGACTTCTAACTTGGAACAATCTACTTCCCTCAGACTCCCAGGTGTGGGAATTACATGTGTGGATCACCACGCCCAGCTTGGATTCTTGAGCAGAGAGAAATTCAGACTAATATATCTAAAGTGAATTTTAAAGCAATATATTTCTTTCTGTATAGGAGGGCATATAAAGAATGAAAAATCCTCATCTTTACCACACAAAGAATGTTGTTCACAGCTACAAAACATAGATACTAATGGTAAAAGACTGAGAAGTCTTTTACCATTAAAAATCCATGCTTTGGCACCCCATTCAGGTCCCCTTCTGTCCCTCTCCAGGACAGACGTTTTCTTTTCCCCTATGAATATAGTCTTCTCTTTAAAAAATCCACAATTATTTATTATTGTAGGAAAAATGGAATTAAGTTTCATTTTGCAATTTTTGTTTGGGTCTAGAAGTGCTCTCAAGCAAATTGGTCAAGCAATGGCCGTGACTCATCCACATGGTTGACACTGACAAAGGATCTACACATTATGGTACAGGATTACAGGATAAATCCTGAGAGGACTTGACTGACCTTATGAGATACAGAAGTTACATTTATTGTTATATAGGTCTTTCGTTATCTCTATCTTAACCATCCAACAAAAGAGTATAAAAATGAGGTATATAAAGTAAAGCCATATTAATATGCTGAACTGTGAAAGGCTCAAGTCAACAACTTCTGTGGATAACCCACTACTATTGTGAACTGCTAGACTGTGTTCGATTGTTTTGCTGTATTAATTCTGTAGTATTTAGATGTCAATGGAATATCCATCTCTGACAAAACTAAACAAAAAAGGGAACACGAAGGATCATTTTGTATCTGTATTTACAGAATAGTTAGAATAGATATATAGTTACTTTTGCTTAATTCAATGAAAAGAAAGATTTCTACTAATAGTGTTTGGACAGGATATCCTGTCTACATCTCGTACTATGGATAACCACTAAAAAGATAGCAATGTACTATGTATTAATTATTGAACCTGTCCTATTAATCGGTTTTGAAACTGTCTCATTGCTATTTGTTTCTCAGTAAAATAAAATTAATAGAAAAGCTCTCAAAATAAACTGATTGCTAGGCTATCTTCAAAAATATGCTTTATGTATGTATGAATACATGCTTGTAAGACTTAAAAAGTTTGGGGAAGATTACCTATACATAGCTATTTTGGAAATTCACAATGCCTATGGGCACAAAAGCCTGAGCTTTTGAAAAGTGGAACTTTTTGATCCTGCATTTCTCACATTTCTTTTAAAAAACCTAAATCAAAAGTACACAGTGAGAATACTTTGTGACATCCACATATGGAGACCTTGACGCATGAAAAGGCATGATGGGAGTTTCCTATGGTTGCTGTTCCAACTTGTCACAAAATGCATAGATTAAGGCAAGAGAGATTCATTCTTTCCCAGTTATGGAGGTACAAAACCAGAAATCATAATGTCAAAAGGACCCTGCTCTTTTTGAAGTCTTTGGGGCACTCTGTTCTCTGCTTCTTAATGGTTTGTTTGTTTTTTGTTTTGGTAGAACCAGGGATTAAATTCAGGCCCTTGAGCTTGCCAGCCAAGTGCTTATTCTACTGAGATATCTCCCCAGCCTTCTACCTCTTAGTTTCTGATGACAGCTAACAGTCTTGGTCATTCCATGGATGATACATGTGTCACTTTAATCCTCACCTTCTTACATGTCTCCTCTGCTATGTCTATCTGTCTTTGTCTCTGTCTTTTCTTAAAAGGACCCCAGAGATAGGGGTCACCCAAATCCAGTAAGAACTCATTTTACCTTACATCTACAAAAAACCCGTTTTGAAATAAGATTGTATCTACATTTAGTTGAATTTAAAATTCTTGTCTGTAGAGCTTTGGATTTAAACATATCTTTGATAAGGACACAGTTCAACCCACTGCATTGATTGCCTGTTGAACCACTTATCCCACTACTATTCTTCCCAGGTCATGTTTTAGAATGCCTGGGAACTTGCTTCACAACCATTTCTCTTATCTGCATTCATTCCTATGAATTTTCTTCTCTATGTTAAATGTCTTCTGTGTAGTCTTCCAGATTTGTAACCCTAATCCTGATCACCCCTGAATTACAGACTTTTAGATCTAATAACTCCAACATGCCTAATAAGATTAAGAACATTTATCATCTCCAAAAACAACTGTTTTCCCTCTGGCCAGTTCATTTCTGCTCTATTTCATTATGTAGCGATCATTATTTATTGGCTTTTCCTTTCATCTACAGCAATTCAAGTTAGATCTGTCTCAGAATATATTCTGAACCTGACCCACTTTCACTCCTTGATTGTCAGGTTCTAGTTAGATTTATACATTTCCAGCACTACATTCTCCTAACTGGGTTTTCTGAAGATTCTCTTTTCTCTTACTGGCAGTTACCTACAGAGTAAAAAATGTGATGTTCTTCAACATGAGTACAGTGACATGACTGCTCAGAACTTTTGAGTATCTCCCTATAGAACCACAAGATAACTGGCTTTCATCTATTTCTTTGAGCCTGTCTCCTGCCAGTCTCTTTCCTTTACTCACTTGGCCCCATCCAGTGTTACTGCATTTCTTCCACTCTTTATCAAGCCAGGTCTGAGCTACTTTTGAACTTTGCCCTTGTAGTTGATCTGCCTTAAAATTCTTTCCTGTATTTGTTTGTTTCTTTTCTTTTTTTTTTCACTTGTTTTTATTCTTCCTCTCATCTTTCAAAGCTGTTACCTCTCTTCTCCAGATGATCTTCTGTAATTGTCTTAAGCAAAAGTTCTTCATCCATTTGTTCTCTTTATTGATTTTAATAATGTTGATCTTCACTTGTCTCTTCAAATTAAAATATAAATACTATAAGAGCATAGAATTATATGAAAATTCATACATAGTGGTGTGCAGCTGTTTGAATGAAAGAGTCATATCATCAGACTTTTGTACTAGATGCACTACTCTGTAGACTCTAAATACCTCTGTCTTTGTTTTTGCTAAGTTGCTTGCTCTGAAACGTCTTCTATAACTTGCTTTTGATCAAGAAAGGGCTCTCAAACCATTGAGAGCTTTTGTCCAGGGCTGATTTTTCTTTGTTGCACTCTTCCACCATACACTTTCCCTCTCTGATTCTTGTTTGGATTCAGTCTTCATTATATATGTTAAACACTAACTGCCCTCTACTTGCTGCATATTTGTTTCTCCACGATCACTTCTTAAAGACAGGCACAGTATTGTAGACATTGTTGCTAAGGCTTCAGAGCAGAAATATGCAAATTGTAGACAGTCTTGACATTTTCATTGATGAATTGATTGACCAATTGATTAATTGATTGTTCTCAATTTCAAAACATGTAAATAAAATATAGAAGTTTATGTATTTGTGATTAGCACAAAGAATGAATTTGGTAAAACGAGACATTCCTATCCAAATAAGATTGAAAGTATAATGTAGTACTAAAAGACTGAAGAACTATTTCATATCTCTTGGAAGGTAAATAACCTTCTTTAACCAGTATGATGGTGATGTTAGCTGGAAAATCTGACAGTGTGCTTTCAGTCCCAGATCACCCAGTTTGCCATTGAAGAACTCCTTATTCACTGTGAAAACTGAGTCCATAAAACATTACTAGACTGATAACATTTGTGTATGAATCACTTTCCATCAGTGGCTTTGCCCATTATCTGTTCTGGCATTTTTGAAAACTAATTTTTAAACATAGATTTAAAATATTCTGGAATTACTTCCATATTTCTTGATATATTTTGTTTGTAGTAACTCATAAGATACTGATGCGATCTGGGGAGATAGCATGGCAATCTACATGCCTGCCTGGCAAGCACAGGGTCCCAAGTTTGATCTCTGGTCCCACATGCTATGCTAGCTTGGATTTCTGGGTGCACCATGCCAGCCCCAAACCAGGTATGGTGGCACACACCTATAATCTCAGTGCTGGAGAGAACAAACCAGTAGGATCACTACAAGTCTAAACTTGCATAGTGAGACCCTGTATCAAAAATCAAAAGTAAAAATTTAAAAAAATACAATGAAAGCACAATTAGTATAAAATATGTTATATGTATATGCATATGTATGTATATATTATGCATGTATGCCTGTATAGTGAGTTTAAAAAATCATGTGTCAAGAGTTTGAGGTTGAGCCGGGCATGGTGGCACAGGCCTGTAATCCCAGCACTCGGGAGGCTGAGGCAGGAGGATTGTTGTGAGTTCAAGACCAGCCTGAGCTACAAAGTGAGCTTAAGGCCAGCCTGAACTGCATAGTGAGACCCTGTCTCAAAAAGACAAAAAAAAAAAAAAAAAAGAGTTTGAGGTTGTTAATGCTGTTTTTAATGAATAGACCCATTAAAATAAACCAGTGTCTATAATTGACCATCCTACATATTAAATTTTGATGACAGAAATAAAATATAAAGTCAAGAGATGTTTTATTTTCTTTTTAATTTGATATGGCATAAACCCCAATGAAAAGGTAAATCCAATACATGAATGTTCTCTTTCCCTGCTAAGCTTATTAAAATTAACATTTCGAACAAGCAATGTAATAAGTGCTTTTTTAGCAGTGTGCCAACTGACTGAAGAACTGATAGAGGGAAAAGATATTTATAACATCTGGATATCTATCTCAATGTCTTAATAATTTCCAGGCTTTCTTTTCTGATATCCATAAACTGAAGTAACAAAAGTGAGAAGAAAAACAATGCAGCTAGGACTACACTGTTATGAAGAATTATTAAACCCCATATCCAAGAATATTTGCCACCACTGCTCTGGACATAATATCTGTCAGGACTATGCCACAGGACAAATAAACAACTCACTTTGAGGTGAGAGCCACAAATACAGAATTAAGCCCCATTTTCAAGAAGAAAAAATGTTGAATAGTCACTAATATTCTTTTCATAAAGAATAATGAGGCAATGCCTAATGAAGCAAAACTGTTGAAATTCAAGAATTAACAGAACATCCACTTGATATGCTTGTTTCAGAAAGGAATTCGGCATCCCTGTGCGAGAATAGCTATGAAGTAGTTCCTCTCACATGCATGATGCCATATCCACACACTAAGGAACTGCTGGGTTGGAGGATAACACTAGTTTCCTTTTTCCTCTTCAGAGAGTACTGTATTACTCCATTGCCTGCTAAGTGTTTATTGGATGAATTCTCACTTTCCATATGTTCTGGGGAGATACAAAATGAGCCTGGGCAGAAATTCCAGGCAACTTTTAACCTAAACAAGAAGAGAGAAATGGATGAAATGGAAATCCATTGCATTTTCTGTCCTTATCCATATCCTTGTTGTAAATTGCAGAATTGTGAATCTGTACATCAACCCAGGAGATGATGTGCACAGCAGCTGCAGAATGACTGCTAACCATACGTTGAGTATTTGTACCATAGACCCTCAGAAAAGTTTCTTTCCACTAATGCCTACCATTCCAAGATAGGAAGTAAAATGTGTTTTGAACAGAGCTCCTGATTATTCTGAGGTGTTTCTGGAGGGTTTTGAATTGTTAAGGCTAGTACATATGCTATATGGAAGGAAGTGTGTATCACGCCCTGCCTGACTCCATCCTCCAAATACAGCTGCCTATGTATGTGGCTCAAAACAACATACTTTTGAGGCTTGTGTGTGAGTTTGTGTGTTTCAAAAAATAGAATAATACTGTCTCTAGTCTGCTCACTGTATTCTAAAGTTAATTTTGTTACAAGCATCCACTAATATTGTTAGGAATGCTATACATTGGTAGTATGTAACATGTTAAGATTTATTATACACTCTAGTAATTAAGGTAGTGTTACATTAGTGTAGAGAGAGAAAAGAACTAAAAGACAGACTTCATATTTCGGATCCTGATTTATGGTTAAAAATAGCATTACGGGTAACACATTCTTTGTCTCAAGCAATTATATTAGCACATAAATATAGAAGAGTGTGTAGAGGGTGTTCATTAAACATTGATTATAAGAGCATAGTATGAGGCATAATTAAACATCTATAAACTGAATGCTTTTAAATAAATACTGAACTGGGGAGATGGCTCAGTGGAATAAGCACTTCCCTGGTAAGCACAAGGGTCCGAGTTCAATCCCTGGTTCTGCCAAAAAAAATTAAAAAATAGAAATAAAAATAAAAAATAAATATTGAGATACTATATCAATTACATATATTAATTGTAAATATACAATGGAAAACTGTATGCCTGATTGAAAGGAGAAAACTGACCTACTCATACATGGCAGTTAAGACTGATAACTTGGTATACTCACTCTGAAAAGCAGTTTAATAATGTCTGTTTCAATGTTCAGTGTACATATCTTATACCATCGAAATTCCATATATCTTTCCAAAAGAAAACCTACCGCATTTTCTGAAGGGTCCACATTCACTATTTTAAAACCCTTATTGCTTCAAAAACAACAATGTTAGGATAAATTGGCATATCATTAATGAGTGAGTAGCTAAATAAATTATAGAATTATTCAAGCAGTTATTTTAAATGAGATAAACATGTGAACACCCCTATTCACATAATGATTACCAGATTGGGACCAAGCATTTTTGAGTCTTATCTCTAAATGCTTGAAAACATGAAAAAAAGATGAAATCACTGGGGATTGGGACATTGTTCTGTTCTATTTGAATTTTAGCCAAGTGTAGAATAATATAAAAGCTGTAAATACTATGCTTTCAGTCTGTTTTACATATATTAAAATGACTTAACCAACCTTTCCTAATTTCTCACTTTAGATGCTACTCCCACTTGTAGCATCAAAAATAAATGTATTATTTCCTAGTTGTTTGTTCTGTTAGGGTTATTCATGTACTGATTCATTCAGTCTCAACAAATATTTGTTGTACAATATATTCCAGATCATCTTCTAGATGTTATATTTTAGTTAGCAAAGCAGATTTGGATTCTCTTGGGACAAAAATGTTAAGGACTTTTTTGCTTGAAGAGCCTGTAAATCAGAAGAAATATGGTTACCTGAAGATGACATCCAAAAGAGGAAGGAGGAGAAAAAGGATAATCAGAGGTCCAATTTCTATATATGCATTATACAAAGCTCAGAATGCCAGAGTTCAAGAGTCAGTCTTCTTACCTGACCATTTGGTTCAGTGTGCATTCCTTTAGCTCTTAGGATACTTGAGAATTTTAATCTTCCAGTATTTCAGCCATTGTGAGCATTAAAAGATTGTCGGAGTATATGTAACTTAAGAAAAAACTATGTTTTGGATTTGCCTTTTCCTCATCTTTGTTGGAAGTTTTACAAGAAGCATATATGAACTTAAAGCTATGACAGGCGTGTAATGGAATTTATTTGGCTTCTTTTGAACATTTTCTTTGTTCCCATAGCTTATAGGTAGTACTATAAGACTACCTATAAGTTGACCAATTTTGTAGCTCATTAGAATAAAAAAGTCTCTTCATGTGGTCACTACTCTTTATTTCTCCGAAACTTTTTTATTATACATAACCCAAACAAACTTTTCTTCCATGTATCTGTATTGATTCTTTGAAATAATCCAAATAAAGGATTATTTCATATAACAGGAGAATCAGGTCTAATAAGTTTCAACATATATTAAAATGGCTTTTTAAAAATTCTATTTTTTTCCTTTTAATACACCAAAAACCATTATTTAATTTTAGGAAATTATCTGCTCACTTGTCATTTGTTCTGTTGAACCTTGTGATAATGTAATTATGATGTCTTTCATTTGTTATGCATCTGTAAATTTATAAGATCTTTATGGATATTTGGTCTGAATGTTCATTAAGAACCAGAATTTAATATTTTCTAAAAGCACTTTGCTCAAATGTGTAATATTTCTCCAGTAACAATATCAACTTGAATTATAAAATTGTAATGTTTAACATGCAAGATGTTTTAAACAAAAAGAAATAGTAACTCCAATGTCACTCAATTGAAAATATATGATCTCATCTGAAAATGGTTCCTAGGAGGCTTCAATGACATAATATTTTTTATCCTTCAATCAAATTTCTTTTTTCTTCTTCCCACCCCTCCTAATCAACAGCTTGACCAAGTCCTCCGACAGAGAAGCCTGTCCAGTTTGGAGTTGTTCCTCTCCTGTGCGCAGAAACAGCTGAGTGCTCTCATAGCAACAGAGCCCGTTGACGTTGAATAAAGAGAGCGTGACAAGCTAACCCACACTGGCCTGTAAAGTACACTCTGTAATCTACAAAGATGCCCTTCACCAGACTTTGGAAAATTTATTTCCAGCTCAAGGATAAGCCAAAACAATACTTAGAGTTATCAAGGAATCTAATTTATTTCCTTTTAATATCACTCTGCATTCACTATTATTATACTAATAGGATAGCAACAATAGAATATAATATGACCCAAAAGCCATCAAAAATGCACACTTATCAAGTCAGTTATGTAAATTTCATAGTCTGTAGTGATCTAATATGCAGTAGTTGGTTAAAAGAATAGATACTTTTTTGATTGTTTAATGATAATCCTTGATAAGATTCTGGAATCATTATTTGATTTTAACAATAGAAACAGCATAGATTTCATTGCTTATTTATGTAACTTGAATATAAAATGCTGATGTGATAAAAATTATTCTGATACTATGAAACTTTTTTCTGCATTTTGATCTATGTTTTCATTAATCTACTGTAAACAATACAAATAAAAATACTATTATAATATAACTGAGTTTTGATCTGATATACCACTACAACTCAAGGGGGGGATATCTGTGATACAGTGTATGCTTATTTCCTATATTTGCTCTTCAAAGTCACTATGAAACAATGAAGTCATTTTTCTTATGAACTGAACCATGAACTTTAGAAAGAGAATGCAGCTCAGCCACCATGAGGTTATAAATCACGATATATGAAATCCCTGTTAGATTGATCTTAATTCATGAGCAACAATTCAATGAAAAATCATGAGTACTTTTAGCATCAAACTAAAATGTCAATAAAACATATGTATGGAAATATTTTGTCTTATTTTCTGAAATGCCTCTACTTTTGTGACCTTTGTACTTTTCTGATTTTTTTTTAATATGCTTGGTCCAGTGTCTCAATACACAGCTAAGACTCCTAGTGGTCCTCCTGTTTTCAGCCTCCCCAGTGCTGGAATTACACGCATGCGCCCCACATCTGGGCTTTGTGGCCAGCTCATCATGCCCAGTGGTGGGGCTGGCGTGGTCTGTGGTGCCAGGGAACCCAAGTTCCTGAGCTTGCCTAAACCGGCACTTGGTGCACTGAGCTATCTTGTTGGCCCTTTTCTGGAATTCCTGAGTGCAATTAAGAGTTACAAAAACTTATTTTGTTTTATTTTTTAATCTGGTTCTCTTAATTCATTGTTTCAAAATTCTCAAGCTTATTCATGTTGATGAAGCTTTCTTTAAGTATTTGTAGTATTTACTAGTAATATTCATTATTAATAGCTACTCCATTTTCTCTTAAAATTAAATAAATTTAATAACTAAAGCAAAGTGGTATAGTCCATTAGTTAAAAAACATTTGATTTTGTTCATCATAAAATTAAAGACTATTTTTAAGGTTATTCAGATATATATCTTATGATGAATGTGAAGGAAGGTATCACAGGAACCCTTGATCCTGAAACACTGGAAATGACAAAAGAATATAATAATTTATACCTTTCTTTTATCTCTAACAACCCAAAGACTGTTTCTTCTTTTTCCATTTATTGACTCAGCTCTACTGTTGACATAAACTAGTTGTTAACAAGTTATTTGTGATGAATTAATACCTATCAGTCTATGAGTATTTGTAGAACACCCACCAGGTGCAATAAGATACTGCTTTGGATTTTTATAGTGCTTTTCTCAGAGATGTCTTAAGGAAACCTGGAAGACATCACAGCTTAGAATATTTTAGCTTAAAGTTGTTTTGTATTGTATCCCGTCTTGCTTTAAGGTTACAGGCATACAATATTGTTTTCCATCCTTCGATTTTTAGTCTTTGTACTTTATTTTGAATTAGGTGAATTTCTTGAATTTCTTGCAACAGCCTGTTGGATTCTGTGGGGGTTTTTTTATCCAGTCTGCCAGTCTATATTACATTGAGAGTTACAAATGAAAGATTCTGATTTATTCCTGTCATTCGTTGTTTTCTATAGTATATTGCTTTATTTTCCCCTTTTTGTTTTAACTGTTCACCTTACTTTATATATTCATTCTGTCTGACTTCTTGGCTTTGTTAGCTACATTGTTTCTATTTAGGATATTCTTCAGTATTTTTTGAAGAGCTGATTTCATTTTTATATATCTCTTCAGATATTCTTTGTCTTGGAATGTCCCTCTTTCTCCATCCATTTTGAAAAATAGTTCTGCAGGATATATTAATCTGTATTGAAGTAATTTCCTTTTAGGTCTTGAAATACTTCCCTCCAAACTCTGTTCTGGGTCTTTAAAATTTGTTGAAAAGTCTGCTGCAATCCTAATGAGTTTTCATGTATATATGATTTTTTTCTTTTCTTTAACAGCTTTTGAGAGTCTCCCATTGAGTTGGATTTCTGGGATTTTGACTATGATATGCTATGGGGAACTTTGTTTTGGGTGGAGAGAGGGTGTTTGCTTGTTTGTTGTCATTGTATTTACTTGGTATTCTGTAAGGCTCACTTCCTATATGTTGTATTCTTTCCTAATACTTGGAAAGTTTTCTGCTATGATTTCTACAAACAGATTTTTATTCTATGTGTGCTGTCTTCTAATTTCCAACTTCAATTAGCCTTATATTAGTTGACTTAGCATCATTTATTAGCTGTTCGATGCATTTTACTTTTCAGTCTCTTATGTTTTTAAGGCTTCTTTGAACAAATAACCATGTGTTTTCATCTTGTCAAAGTTGTTGCCCACATACAAACAGCTACACAATTATTGTTCTACTGCTGTAATCTTGAATGGTCCACAAGTGAGAAGCTGACCCTAACTGGGCTTTCCTGTGAAAAGTAAATCACTTTAGCTACTCAGCCCTTGGCTTGGATTCTGAGAGATACTCAAATAGATCTTCCAATATGCAAAGAACATAATTCCCCTTTAAGCTAGGCAGAGGCAGTTTCTATGAAAAGCAGCTAAAGAAGCAATAGTGAGTGTAGTCCTGTGCAAAGCCCCTTGCCTAATCCTGAGATACCCAGCACTTGCTGATTTTTCACTTTTTATACTGTGCTACTTCATATCCAAAGTGGAAATGTTCCTTGCTTTATTTTAAGGAATGTTAAACATATAACTAAACCAAAGTCTCTATTGTCTTAACAAAACCAAGTAAATCAGATACCCAGAACTATGAACAAATGGTGCATTATTTAAAAATTTCTGTCACTTAGAATCTGAAGTAGTGGTTTAAACTTTGCTTTGCTAAATGTTGACTCATGTTCCAAATGAAAGGAGGTTTACTCAAGTGATTGCTTTGAAATCAAAAGCAGAACAATGCCTCTGTGACTAGTACCTTATGCAGTGATTCAGGTATCTATAATTATAACATCTTTGGCAACTTTTTGCAATTTGAAAATAAAACAGTAGAATTAGGAAATGCTAATATTATTTAAAGGACAATGAAAACAAAAACAATATTCTCTGGAAAATAGGCTTTGTATACTAAGTTCTAAATAAAAAAGAAAAAAATGCAAAAACTTGGAAAATATCTATGAACCTACAAGCAACTTGGACCAAAGCTTGTAGCCCCTAGCATTCTGTTTACAGACCAATAAACAACTCCCTGTGTGTCCAAAGACTCCTAACAAGAAACAGAAAGCTAGCATGCTTTGAATCCACAGGCTGCTCCTGAAGGCTTTGTCCCCAGCATCACAAGTCAAAGTAGGAACAGTACATGAGACCTCACAGCCAGGATTGCCAGATAGATCTAAGCCAGACAGAACTAGAGCTATTTAATTGAATGTAAGAGCTACTTGGTTTCCAATCATAGATATATGTATGTACAACAACTGATAAATTTCATTTCATATGATTCATTTGTTTTTACTCAGACCTTCCATTCTCTGTAAGCTAATCCACCTTAAAGTTCTGCACCATTGCTGTCATTACCAACTGAGCTTTTTCTGTAGAGTACATACACAATGTTGTGTATAAAGTACTTTGTGCTATTATTATAAAGCATGTTCTTATTCCTGTTTTTCTCCTAGAGGGAGATCCTATATCTTTATTGTTTCTTGAAGGCATCTCACAGTGTAGTAAGGTTTTAATATAGAATTGAGTTCATAAATGACTGTATCAGTCAATAAAACACTTACTTACTGTAGTGCCATTAACCACCTTAATGCTCAGATGATTGACTCTGACTACTAACTTAAAGGATTTAGCCAAAAATATTAGAATTCTAAATTAGGTTCTATCAGAAATTTAACTCATAAAACAATGCAAAATCTTCACTTTAGAGTTTAGACAACTTTGTATTTCTAAATATTGCTGGAAGGACTAAATCTCATTGAAAGAAAATATGGTACTTAGATTTGTAAGATCCTATAAGACTATAAGTCAGAAAGAACATATGAGAAATCATATGAAATATCATAGGATGGTGAGAAGTTCTTGGTTATAAGACTAAGACATAGCCTCTCTTTAATAAGACCACAGAGCAGTAGGAGAGACTGGACAATTAGATTCAGTTACAATAAGGAAGGAGTAAAAATGTTTACAGCAAAGGTTAAGTATGTAGAAGATTCATCAAGAGGAGATCAAGAGATCCTAGTAATATGAATTATTGAGAACAGAGATGTTATGTCAAGCCATAGAACAGTTTCAATTTTCCCTTCTCCCTAGATGCTCATTGATTTGGTCCACATGTGAGGGTGCAATTGAGAGAGAGTGGAAACTTTAGAAAAAGACTAGTGGAAGGAAGTTGGCTGGTTGCAGACATGCTCTTCATAGGAATGTGGGGATATTGGAATCTCTGCCCCTTCCTCTTCCTGGTGGCCTGGGATGAGCAGCTTTGCTTCACCATTTGCTACCTGATGTTCCGCCTCAGCATCACCCAAAGGTGCTGGAGTGAGCTGACTGTGGACTGGAACTGCTCAGACTGTGAACCAAAATAAAATTTTTCTCCTTTAGCTTTTTATCTCACTTTTTATCTCAGGTATTTTGTCACCATGACGGAAAGATAGCACACAGTATGCCCACAGCAAAATTCGTGAGAGACTTGGTAATAATGGATACAAGAATAACCAGTTTTTTTTAAATCTATCCCTGATTTCTACTGTGATATAATCTGACCTTATTTTGAGAAATCTTGAGGCAGCTCTCCAGGAACACACTCATCATAAAGGTGGGAATATTTAAGTCGATCCTGGCAAAAACACTGCTCTCAAAAGTCTGAGAGGTGACTTAAAGGAAAAAAGCCACAGAATGTAAAAATCAGACTTCAGCACAGCTCAGACACTGAAACAGATTAATAAGGACTCCTGATGGCAAGATATGTATGCAATAAATTTTGAGTTTATCGTTTTTATTGAAATACTGTATTGAAAATGTTAGCAACTAACCATTGGACAGCACTACATACTGTCAAACATTTTTTAATAATGTTGCTCTTTTGCACAACTACCAAAAATGTAAATAAACTGTAAAATTATAAGCACTTAGTGATTTATTCTCTCAATGATTCATTTTTTAAAAATTTGTTACATGTGTGCTTTTATAGGCAAACTTATTTGGCTTTATGCTCACAGACTTTTAGAAAGCTAAAAATGACATTTTTCTTAAAATGCCCTTTTTTCTTCATAAAGGACATGCTTTTATGTTCTATCAAGTTAAGCTAGTATATTGCTACATAAAATGAGATAAATGAGTTATCGAGGCTGAATCTTTAGAAAGCTCTTGGTGGTATGATGATAAGCAACCTAGATAAACAGTCTCAGTAACTGATGTGTTAGGGTCTGCTCATTTTTAAATGAATAAATTCTTTGCGGCACAGTGATACTGCCTAATATAATATATAATATAAACCCTTTGTTATGCTGGGAATGTGCCACATTAAAAACACTTCAGAAATGTGTTTTATAGCTCTTTGTAACTGTATATTCTTAGTTATACATAGCAGTCCACAGAGAATCCTAAAAATTCATATAGCCCATACTGCCATGTCATAATGTAACAGAGCTGCTCCCTCATTTTTTATTCCCCCTCTGTATGTGATCTTAACTGTTTACACAGCTTTCAATAGTCCATGTATGTGTCCAAATTTATATCTCCAGCCCAGTTCTCTCTTCCTAAATCTAGAATCCTATATTTAACTGCCTACTTAATATTCCACTTAGGTATGACACTTAGCATATAAGAAGCAGTATTCTTCAACCCACTACACTTCTTATCTGATATGTGTGTGTTCTAGTATTTCCCATCTCTGAACAGCAGAATCACCATTTTTTATTCTATCCCTTCCCACACATGTCCTTCTTCAAATGTGGTCCTGTCAACTTCACCCAAAATGTGTCCTGAACCCACATGCATTTTTCCTATTCACTACCACCTTCCTCACAAATCTTTATGGATCATTTGCCTAGACTTTTGGAATAGCCACTGACATGAGCATTTTCTTCTACACCTGTCCTCATATTCTCCACATTATTGCCAATAAACTCCAAAAACTGGAAGTTATTGAATCAACTAATGTCCAGTAGATGTATACATTATTTTATTTTGGATTCTAAGAACATAGACCATATGGTAAAAATTGAAATTGATTGGAGCAAGAGAGAAAGAGACACACACACACACAGAGAAAGACAGGATGGAGGAGGAGAGACAGACAGAGAACCTGTATTATGTGTTATGTATTATGCTAGACATTACAACTAGTTGGTGATGTTAACAGTTTCATGAGATACGTACCTCCTTTTAAAGAAGAGAAAGTTAAGGCTTGCTGCTAATGCTACTCACCAGTGATCCGTTCTAGTAGGATATGAAGTAAGGAAATACCTTCTAGTAAAGTATGGTAAAACCTGTATTTTTCAGAATGGCAGATGTTGCCTTTTGCCATTCACCTATTTTCTTTAATTTAGCCACCCACTGAGTTTGGATTCACTTTTGTAATCCTATCTCCCAATAAAGGATGTAAATGCTCTTTCTCAGCACAAGCTTCAGCATGTTTCTTGGCAGCCAAATTATCTTGTATCACCAAAGTCTGCCCTAAGTCCTATTATGTATTTGGTAAAGGGTCTGAAAACACAGATTGAACTTGAAGTGGTCCTCCTGTTTTCAGCCTCCCAAGTGATGGGATTACAGGAGTGAACCACCACCAGGCTCAATTGCCATTTCAGCGCCCCCTGTGGGTGGGGCTGGCACTGCATGCCAGGGTTTGAGCCCCAGCCTTTGTGCTCTGCGTAAGCAGGTGCTTTGGTCCACTGAGCTATCTGGCTGACCGATGAGGGTTTTTGATGGAGCAGAGTTATTGGGAAGTAATGTCCCTTGTAAGCCAAATTTTATTTAATTGGCATTGTTTTCCAGTGGCAAAAGATGGATATTTCACAGGTCAAGAAAAAAAAAACAAAAAAAAACTCAGTACAACCATTTAACCATGAGTTACATTAGATAAATTAAGAGAAGGCTTGGATAGACTATAAAAACAATCTATCAATTACTGTAGTACTAGTAGTAGAATGTAACAATAAAGATTCTTCCAGAAGATTATTCTACCAGGCTGGAATCAATTCTCAGTCTAATCATCCATCCAAACCTGTAAGTTGGTGACATGATAAGTATTGTGATCTTATGTTTTCGGAGAAGAATATAGGAAGAGCAGGATAAAAATTAATTCTGCTATAAGTCTTAGGCAATATAATACAATGCTAAAATCTATGCATGAACTTTGTTGTTGAAATTGATGCTACCCATAAGCAATACCATCAAAACCCACATATTAACTTGGGAATAGATAAGAACTTATTCCCATTGCAAGCATAAAGATGTATATTCTCACCTCTCATAAGACACCATAGTTTATAAGGGATGGAACCAGGCTGCCTGGGTTGAAGTTTGCCGAGTGCCTCAGTTACCTTGGGTTGAGAAAGAATTCACCTCAGGAACTTATCTCAAAGGTGTTTGAATATTGACATATGTAAAGCAGTTAAAGCAGTGTTGGGCAGGGAGATAGCTCAGCAGCATAAGTGCCTGCCTGGCAAGTAAAATGTCTTGAAATCAATCCTGAGTACCTGAAAGAAAGAAAGAAAGAAAGAAAGAAAGAAAGAAAGAAAGAAAGAAAGAAAGAAAGAAAGAAAGAAAAGAAAAACAGAGAGAGACAAAGAGAAAAAAGGAAGGATGGAAGGAAGAAAGAGAAAGAAAAGAAAGAAAGAAAGAGACAGAGAAAGAAAAAGAAAGAAAGACAGAGAAAGAAGAAAGGAAAAGAAAGATTTTTTAAAAAGCAATGTCAGCCATAGTTAAGAATCTTTATTCTGTATTCATAAAAATACTGCTGTTGATTTTTCTGATTTATAATTTTCACTTCTGATAAACCAGTTCATTTGAGGAGCATTTGTGACCTGTCATCCTTTGGCCAGTTGTCCCACTAACCTCTAATGGAGAAGCTCAGAACTGTTAAATATTTTCAGACTGCATAATAATACTGGTTTATTGAATGACCTTTAATTTATTTCCTGTAGTGGCAGCAAATATTCTGAGAATTCTCAGATGATCTTTGTGTTGACATCTGTTTAAAGTATGCTGCCCTGGGAGCATCTGGCTGTCAGGCAGCTGTCACATTTTCCTGTGTTGTTGAGCTGAGGCAGTGAGTCAGGTATATTTACCTCCAACAGCAATGGTTCCTTAGTCTCTTCCTTCTCCTTCTGCTTTTCCTCCCTCGCCAGTCTGCTGAATTCCTGTCTGCTCTGAAGGATGGTGACAAAAGCTAATCTAAGCTAGACCACAATCAAATGAAGTCAGAGTGGGGACTTGGTCTTGTACCAAACCTAAAGCAAAGGAGAAGGGTGGATATTGGCTGTCTTGTAAATAGCAAGCCACCCAGGGTGTAAGCCCTGAAAACATGTAAATAACACTGTGTCCCATATGCTTTATTTCTCAATTTTGTCATGCTACATTTGCCAGCTAGCTTAAATGAGTATGATTTGCAGTGTTATTTTATTGAATATTTTTTGACAATTTGAGTACAGTTCTGAATGTAATATTAAATCCTCTCCTGGCTCAGCAGATTGCAAAATTGCACGTTCTGTCTACACATCAAATCCTAGGTCTGGAGGGAAATTGTAGACTACCTAGTCCAGCACAACTCAAAAGTACTGCATTTGAGCCTGCCCTAGCAGACAGTATTCCAAACTATTCTAAATGACATCCCAACAAAATTAATTATTTCATTAAGACCCTGTGTTACACAAAGGTTTAAGTTAATCCAGGCTTCTATTTCTTATGAGTTCATACAGTTTTCTTTTTTTCAAGGATCCCTAACTAATGCTAGTGGCTGAACCAATACATTCAATCACACTTCTATGACTGAAGAGGAAACTAGATGTGGTAAATTATGTTAACAGTTGAGTTTTGAATTATGGATAGTTTTATATGTCAAGTTTGAGTATAGTCAATCAAATTTTTAATACATCTGAGACTCAATATTGAAAACGTCCAAGAGAAAAGTTATTTTATAGAATCCTCAAAGTATCAACTCAATTCTGGTAACTCTTATATACATTTAAGGATTTCCAGATTAAATTTCCCCATAAGGTTCAATGTAAATAAAGTTAATCCATTCTTTTACCTATGAATGTAGTCTCAAACTAGTTTTGGTTGTGAACTGAATAAAATTTTTCCATAAGGTTCAGTGTAAATTATGTTAATCTGTTCTGAACTGTATGTATTTAAAAAAAAAAAATGAAACAGTACAGTTGCAGTATGAAGGCAGACATTAATCTTATTTGAGGTGACTTCTAGCATGGAGGACAGGAAGGTGGGTGGAGAGGAAGTCACTGTTTAGAGAGTTCCACCTTCTATAAGAACACTGGAGCAATCTCCTTATGGGGCTTCCTCTCTTCATTGTCACTTAACACCAGGTCAATTTTAATGAAAAATCTGCCTAACGTTTTTTGTGTTTCCTGTGCTGTATAAACCTCCAGAAATGAGAGGTCATGTTATTGTTCATCAGACTCAACACTGTTTGTTACAGTTAGGTTGAAATGGTCCTTCTCAAAGAAATCCAGGTACTCATCCCATTTTCCGTAACATTTTATCACACACTGATCTCCTCCACATCTTCCTCTTCCTCAGTGGCTGTCCTCAGTAAGCACTTCTGCTGCTCATTCTGGAGTTCAGCAAGTTCTTCCACCAGCTCCTCCTCATGGTCTTCAGCAAGCTTCTCTGTGTCTCTCTTATTGGCATCCATAGGTCTTGTCCACAGACACAATCTCTACTCCATGTGCATGAGACCCTTTAAAGTCATGTTCAGTGATCCATGTTCACAGTTTTTCCTCAGGTTACTTAAGGTCTAGTATGTGATATCTTCCCAGGTTTTTCAGTGAGGTTGATGCAGTGGAAGATGTTGAAATGCTTCCTCTAGAACTCTTTCAGAGTCAAGGCCATCTCTTCCATGACATTAAAATGCCTGGTAAAGATTACCTTTGTGTACACCTTTTTAAAATGATTAAATGTATTGGTACATATATAAATAATGGAGCCTTTCTGGCCAGAAAGAAACTCCATACCACAGTGCCAAGGTTGGTCTGGGACCACCCAGAGAGGAACTCTGCAGCAGTATACCCAGCAGGAAGAACCAAGCATAGCAGCTAGACCCAAAACAGGCCCTGCTGGACAACTTTGAATGTGGTAGATGCAACTGATAAGCTGGAACACAATGCTAAAACCTGACTTATGTCAGTATTTTCCCTCTCAAGGGAGAGAGGTGGCAACAGGTAACAGCTGAACTAGTCTTCCTGGAAGATTCCAGATATATCAAGGTGAGGTAACAACATGAAACTTGGGGGAACTAGTTTAAATACATATTCCCAATTTAATATTTGCTTAGCTATACAATCAAAAAGTTTGCTCTTAGGTTTGAAAATATAAACCCATTGGATGCAAAAGTTTGTCAGTTGCTAAATCTAACCACTCATTATTAGTGTTTCTAGTTGTTGTACTATAAATAGAAAACTTTAACTTCCTCAACAGTGCGATCTCTCTTGAGCAATAATATCGGTAGCAGCTTAGGTAATAATTCTACCAAAATGCTACACCAAAGGTCAGAGGACAATACTATACAAAAGACAAAAAGAAGGAACAAAATGCCTCCAAAGGTCCTGAGCCCACTCAGGCTCAGGCATAGCATCGAAGAAACCGGAAGTCACACACATGAAATCTCTGAAATAATAGCGCCTGAAGTAAAGAAAGAATTACAGAAAGATATAGAGGAAATCACATCAGAAATAATCTCTAAAGTAAAAAAGAAATGATAACTGTAATGAAAGATTACTAAAGAAGAAACTGAGAAAAAATAGAGAATAGAAAAATAATGGAAATCTTGAATGAGCAATATAGAAAAGAAATAGAATGCATGAAGCAGACTCAAAGAGATATTCAAGAGATTAAAACTAAATTAAAAGTTGGTGATGGCTGGGGAGATAGCTGAATAGAATAAGCGCTTCCCTTGCAAGCACAAGGGACTGAGTTTAATCTCTGGTTCGGCAAAAAAAAAAAAAAAAATTGGCAAAAATATCTGAATGAAAGTAAACTTTCAGACCTTGAGGATACAGTTGCAGCTGGTGAAAAGCTAAGAAAAAATATCTTAAAAACAACAAGAACACAGGAAAAAAATAATTCAAAATCTGAAGGATGACACAGTTATCAGATACAAAAGTTACATTTCTTGTTGTATAGGTCTTGCTTTATCTTGGTCTTAACTATCCAGCAGAAAAGTATAAAAACAAGGTATAAAAAGTAAAGCCACATTAACATGCTGAGCTGTTAAAAGGCTGAAGTCAACAACTTATGACATTGTCAGTCCTAATGACAACCCACTACTATTATGGACTACTGGACTATGTTGGAATATTTTGCTGACTTCATGCACCTACAATATTTAAATAACAATGCAATACCTTTCTTTGACAAAATTAAACAAAAAAAGGGGATACAATGAATGACCATTTTGTATCTGTACATTCAAAATAGTTAGGATAGATATACACAAATAAAAAGATTTGTTCTAATAGTGTTTGTGGACAGGATATCACATCTGCATTGTGTACAATAAATAACCATTAGGACAATAATATGCGATGTATTACTCAAACTGTCCTATTAATCAGTTTTGATAATGTCTCATTGCTATTCGTTTCTCAGTAAAATAAAATAAAATAAATGAGAACGAAGGAGTCAACACAAATGATATAAAAAAAATATGAGCAGAAGTAATAGCAGAAAACTTCCCAAATGTGGTGAAACAATCTGACATTTGGTAACCGAGGCATATAGAACTCCACATAACATCAACCCAATTAAAACCACACCCAGACATATAAAAATCAAGATCTGAGAAATTCACCACAAGAACAGTATTCTAAAAGCTGCTAAAGAAAAGAAACAGATCACCTTTAAAAGAAAATCCAACAACTATACATGGGACATTTCCTAAAATAGACCACATATTAGTCCATGGGTCATGCTTAACTATATGCAAGAAAACAGAAAAACAAGAAATCAAACAATATCTACAATTCACTGAGGGTTGGGAAGATGGCTCAATAGAATAAGCGCTTCCTGCCGGGCGTGGTGGCGCATGCCTGTAATCCCAGCACTCGGGAGGCTGAGGCAGGAGGATGGCTGTGAGTTCGAGACCAGCCCAAACTACAAAGTGAGCTTAAGGCCAGCCTGAACTGCATAGTGAGACCCTGTCTCAAAAAGACAAAAAAAAAAAAAAGAATAAGTGCTTCCCTGGGAAGCACAAGGGCCTGAGTACAATTCACTGAAAATTCAAGCACAATATATGAGAATTTATAGGAAGCAGTGAAAGTAGTTCTTAGGAGGAAATTTATCACTGAACATACACATTAGAAAAACAGAATGGGAAAAAAAATGAACACTCTAATGTTGCACCTCCAACATCTAGAAGAATAAGAAGAGCAAACCAAACAAGGCCCAAAGAGGGGATGAAATTATAAAGATTAGAGCAGAAATTAATGCTGTAGAGATAAAGAAAAGCATGCAAGGAATTAATGAATAAATAAAATTGATAAACTCTTAGCTAACCTCATCAAAAAGAATAACAAAAACTCTAATTCAACCAATACAGAATGAAAAGGGTATAATCGCCACTGAATACCAGTGGTAATTCAGAAGGTTATCAGTAGCTACTTTGAGAAACTTTACTGCCACACTGCCACAGAATAGAAGACACAGAAGAAATGGACATATTCCTAGAAAGATACAAATTAGCAAAACTGAATCAGTAAAGTATAAGAACTCTCGACAAGCCAATAACAGCTAATGCAATATGAAATGTAATTAAAAAAAAAAACTACCAAAAAAAAATGCAGGTTCTGATAATTCAAAGCTGAATTCAACAAGAAATTTACAGAAGATATAACCCCTATGCTCCTCAAACTCTTCAATGAAATTGAAAAGGAAACAATTTTCCCAAAATCATTCCTGGAGGCAAGTATTTATACTGATACCAAAACCAGAGAAAGATGCAACTAAAAAAGAGAACTACAGGCCAATTTCCCTCGTGAACACAGATGCAAAAATCCTCAATAAAATCCTAGCAAACAGAATACAGAAAATCATCAAGAAGATCATACACCATGACTAGGTAGGATTCATCCCAGGGATGCAAGGATGGTTCAATATTTGAAAACCTATTAATCTAATACACTATATCAATAGAGTGAAATCTAAAAACCACATGATCATCTTAATTGATTCCGAAAAGATTTTTGACCAAGTCCAACACTCATTCATGTTCAGAGTTCTACAGAAAATTGGAATATATACCTCAGTTTAATAAAAGCCAATAATGACAGTCCAACTGCTAACATAATTCTAAATAGGAAAAAACTGAAATTTTTCACTCTCAGATCCAGTGCAAGACAAGGATGTCCTCTCTCACCATTCCTATTCAATGTAGTTCTGGAATCACTAGCTAGAGATATTAGACAAATATTAGAAAATTAAAAGAAATAAGAATAGGTAAAAGTTAAAACTATCATTATTTGCAGATGACAAGAAACTGTATCTGGATGCCTCAAAAAACTCCACCAAGAAGCTACTTGAATTGATATACAAATTCAGTAGAATAGCACGATGCAAAGTCAGTGCACAAAGGTCATTAGCATTCCTCTTCACAGATAACAAACACAATGAGAAAAAAATTAGAGAAACAATACCCTTTACAATACCTTCACATAGAATGAAATACTTAGGAATTATTCTAACTAAAGACATAAAAGATTTATTTAATGAAAATTATAGTACTATGAAAAAAGAGATCATAGAGTATCCCAAAATATGGAAAGATATTCCTTGCTCCTGGATAAGAAGAACCAAGATTGTGAAGATGGCCATACTCCCAAAATTTTTATACACATTTCATGGAATCCCTATCAAATTCCCAACAACATACCTCACAGACCTAGAGAAGTAATTCCTAAAATTTATTTGGAACCAGAAAAAAACCTACAACTGCAAAAGCAATCCTGGGAAACAAAGGCAATGCAGGAGGCATTACAATCCCCAACTTGAAATTATATTACAAACCTACTGTGATAATATCAGCATAATATGGGCAAAAAATAGACCTGAAGATCAACAGAATAGATTAGAAGATGCAGAAACAACTTCAAACACACTCAGCCATCATATCTTCGACAACAGGTCCAAACATGTTTACTGGAAGAAAGGTAGCCTTTTTAACAATGGTTCTGGAAAACTGGGTTTCTATATGCCCAAAATTAATATTTGGGGCTGGGGATGTGGCTCAGTGGAGTTAAGTGCTTCCCTGGCAAGCACAAGAGCCTGAGTTCAATCCCTGGTTCTGACAAAAAAAAAAAAAAAACCAAAACTTGACCTGTGTCTATCACCATACAGTACACTAAAGTAAAAAATGATTAAAGATCTAAACTTTAAAACAGAAACATTAAATCTCCTGGAAGAGAAAGTAGGTGAAAATCTTGAAGACATAGTGATAGGCAAGCATTTCATGAATAAAAATCAAATTACATGGGAAACACTAGAAAGAATTAACAACTGGGACTTCCCTTTATTGAGAAGTTTCTACATGTCCAAAGAAATTACCAACAGAGTGAAACGACAACCCACAAATTTGGAAAAATCTTAACTAATCAGCACTCAGAAGTCTTGTAGCTAGAATTTATAAAGAACTAAATAACATTACGGCCCCAAAATTTAAGGACCCAATCCAAAAATGGCATCTCAGATGAACACATACTTCTCACATAAAGAAATACAGGAGGCAAACAAATACATGAAAAAATGTTCCACATCCCTGGACATTCAAGAACTACAATTAAAACACTAAGATACCATATCACCCCAGAAAGAATGGCTTTCATAAAGAAATCAACCAGCAACAAATGTTGGAAAGGCTGCGGGGGAAAAAAGAACTCTTCTTTAGTGTTGCTGGGAATGTAGACTGGTTTAACCATTATTGAAATCAGTGTACAGACTCCTAAGAAAACTAAGAGTGGAAATCCCATTCAATCAGCAATCCCCCTTTTGCAGATTTTCCCAAAGAACTAAAAACATCATATCATAGTGGTATATGTGAGCTTATGTTTATATCAGCACAATTTGTGGTATCCAAATCTTGGAAAGAATCAAAATGCCTACCACCTGAGGAATGGATGTAGAGGTTGTGGAGTAATACAATGGAGTATTACTCAGCTATGAGGAAAAACAAACTCAAAGCCTTTTTAGGTATGTGGGTGCAACTTAAGGATATACTCATGAGTGAAATAAACCAGATGCACATATGTAAATAACATATTGTCTCCCTAGTATAAGAACTCAAAAGAAGAAACTAAAATTCTAAGGTATAACACAACTGAAGTGAAGCAGAGAATTTAAGGAGTGAACAATGAAGAAAGAGAGAGAAAGGAGAAAAGTTAGGAAGTATGGTAGGGGAAAAACCATACATTTATATAAATAAGATAGTTAAGGTAATGGTCCTAAGAATTTCCATCAGGTTTTTGAAAACAGCAGTTAATGGGTATAACTCTCACACTGACTAACTCTATATGCTGCTGTCTGTGAATTCAGCAGCTACAATGCGGACAGCAATGTATAATACTAAAACCAAACTTAAAATACCTGTTATTTTAGTATTCTAAATGCGTACTGCTTCTAATGTCATATCACCTATTTTTATACTCTCTTTAAAATAAATATTTGTAAAAAAAAAAAAAAAAAGGTATTAAATGTAAACAAGACAAAAGAAAATCAAAATGTCATAGGATTGTCCTGGCACAATGTTGTATGTGGCTTGATTTCTAAATTTCTGTATAAAAAATGTGTAATTGCTTTTCACATTATATAGCTATTAAAATTTTAGAATATCCATGGTTGTTGGAAACTAGAAGTTCTATTTTATGTCTAAGGTGTTTGACATTCAGACAGACAGTGAGGCTAAACTTAACAGCCTCTGTTGCAAGGTAATAATATTGTTTCTCTTCTGGATGTTTAACAACTAAAGTTTGGAGACAAAAAATAGAGAGATCAATGGGCTAAAAGAATAGCCAATATTTTGGCTCTAGCCCTTCAAGATCAGTAAGGACTCAGGACATAAGAGAACCTCTGCTGTGACATCTGTAACTACATGATGTCCCAAATTTTCTGATCAAGAAGATTATGGGGCCCTACAGGTAAATGATTGATGATACATAGTATACCTAAGGAGAGTCACTTAGAGAGAAAAATTTCTCTCAGGCTATCACAGAAAGCAAATTGGGCAAGCAATGGCCATGCTTCATCCAGATGGCTGACACTGACAAAGGATCCACAAGGTGCTGTGCATGGTTCCAGGGTAAGTCCTGAAGGGATTTGACTGACCTGATCAGGTAGCAAAACTTACATATTTAGTTATATAGGTTTTGCTTTAACTTGGTCTTAAACATCCAGCAGAAAGTATAACCATGAGGTCTTAAAAGTGGAGCTTGCTGAATTCACCAACCTACAAATCTTTGGTCTGGCATCGAGTATGAAAAGGTCTTTTATTTTTTTTATTAATTTTATTGAGAAACGAATAGCAATGAGACAGTTTTAGAACTGACTAGCAGGACAGTTTCAATAATTAATACATTGCATATTGTTATCTTCATAGTGGTTATTCATAGTACAGATGAATAACAGATGCAGACATGATATCCTGTCAAAACCCTATTAGTACAAATCTTTCTTTTCATTGAATTAAGAGAAAGTAGCTGTATGTCTATCCTATTTTGTATATAGAGATACAAAATGCTCCTTCATTTATATCCACTTTTTTGTTTAATTTTGTCAGAAATGGGTTTTCCATTGACATTTAAATACTTTAGGTGTGTGAATTCAGCAAAATATTCTAACATAGTCCAGTAGTCCATAATAGTAGTGGATTATCTGTAGGACTAGCAATGTCAGAAGCTGTTGACTCGAGCCTTTTACAGCTCAGCATATTAATATGACTATACTTGTCATACTTCATTTTTATACTTTTCTGCTGGATGATTGAGACCAAGGTAAAACAAGACCTATATAACAAGAAATGTAACTTCCATATGTGACAAGGTCAGCCAAATCCCCTCAGGATTTATCCTTAAACCTTGCACAGCAGTTTGTAGATCACTTGTCAGTGTCAGCCATGTGGATGAGTCACAGCCATTGCTCGACCAATTTGCTCTCTGTGAAAGCCTGAGAGAATGTTTTCTCTCCATGTAACTCTCCTTAGGCACATGCTACATCTTCAATCACTTTCCTCTGTGGCTCTGTAATCTCCTTGATCAGAAAATTTGGGACATCACTGAATTACAGTATGTTATAGTACAGGTTCTCTTATGTCCTAAGTCCTACTGACCTTGAAAGACTAGGGCTAAAATGGCTGTCCTTGCAGAACTTCTTTTTCTCTAATTATGAAAAGGTCCTTTTAAGCCTTCTCCAAATACAGCTTCTCTGACAGAGCAAAACAAAAAAGGAGGATATAAATAAAGGACCATTTTGTTATAATACGTGTGTGTGTGTGTGTGTGTGTGTGTGTGTGTATGTGTGTGTGTGTATTTAGATATACCTATATGGTAGGAAAGATATACAGCTATTTTGTGTACATTCATTGAGAAGAATGATTTATACTAATATTGCTTTAGACAAGATATCATGTCTGCATCTTGTCCTCTGAATAACTACTACAAAGACAAGAATGTGTAATGTATCAATTATTGTAACCTGTTTTGAAACTGTTTCATTTCTATTTTATATTTTTCTTGTTAAAATTAATAAAAATAAATAAATAAAATTTAAAATGAAATGTACTATAGCTAAAATGAAATGAGAAGAAATTTCTCTAAAGGAAAGAAAAATAACTGTGTTGAGGAAGAGGGAAAGAAGGGGAAATGAAATATATATATATATTTCATTTATATAAATGTCAATGGAATACCCATTTCTGACAAATTTAAATATATATATATTTAACTTATAGAAAGTAATTATATTACTAATTTTTGTTAGTTCATTAGAAAGAAATATTTATGCTTAACTTGTTTGATCAGTTTTTCCTGGGGCAAAATGGAACCTCAGTGTTGTTTTAATGTGCATCTATTGAATGGCCGGTGATGTTAAACATTTTTTCATATATTTGCTGTTTCTATTTCATCTGAGAAGTGTCTGTTCATTTTAGATGTCCATTTTGGATTGGGTCACTTAATTTGGATGGGTTTTTACTTAATTTTTTGTATATTTTAGGTAGTAGTCCTTAGCATGAGGAACAGCTAGAAAAATTTTTTTTCCTATTGTGTGAGTTGTCTCTCAGTCTCTTAATGATTTCTCTTGCTGTGAAAAAGCTCTTTAACAAGATAAGATCCCAGTTGTTTATTCTTTGTAAGATTTCCTGTGTCATTGGGATTTTGTTCATAAAGTCTGTGCTTACACTGATGTCTTTAAGAATTCTTATTCTATCTTCCAGAAGATTTAGTGTTTCTGTTTTGATATTTAGGTCTTTGATCCATTTTTATTTTAGTTTAGTGCATAGTGTATAGCTTCTTAGGATTGCAGATCACTTGCTGGTCCATTGTAGATGTGTCATGTTGGGGAAGGAGCTTGACTTAGTGCCCACATCTCCTGCAAAGGATGGGCCGGGACCATGTCCATCAAAGAAGACACCCTTCAGGCCACTGACTGTCAAACTACATTTCTTAATGGTGGGTGTGAACAACTCATGCAGCCATTCCATCAACAATCATCTTCAGATGCGAGCTTTCTCACTGGTCCTTGATACAACAGGTATCTGGATTCATTCACATTCTGTTCCTTGAGTGTTCAGTAGTCTGAGAATGGTGTGCCAGTAGTGGCTTAGTTTTCAGACTGGGACTTGTGCTTACATGTAGCAAAAGGGTCACTGCTTTTCATGAGTTTATGGCTCAGCAGTACTTTTTCTGCCTGCAGGATTCAGGTTCTGGTTCCCATCTTCCTCCATAAGAGCCCTGTTTCATGACAGATGAACACTTGTAGATCAGGGTATTCTTCTGCCATCATGAATTCCATGAATTCTTTCTTTATTTTTTGTGAATTTCTTATAGGCTTCTGCAGCAGCTTTGTCAGAATTAAAAGCCTCACCATGTCTTATTGCACTGTAGATGCCACTTCTTGTGGAATTTATCAAATCACCCTCTTCTGTGACATCATTTGTCACTGATGTAGAGGGGTCTTCTTAAAGGAAATCATTGTGCATCTTTCTGGATTTTTCACAGATTGGAGTTTCATTCACCCATTACCCTTCCAGCTATTTGTCATTCAGCCTCTCTAACAGAAGTTGTCCACCTCTTCCAGCATTCTGTCCTCTGCCCATGCAACCTCAGCATGCCTTGCTACAATTTCTTTCTTCAATTCGATTGTCATTTTCTTCAAAATCTTATCATTTTTCCTCTGTATTTTCTTGTTATCATCATTAATACTGCATGTTCTTATCATCTTCATTACTGCTCTGAACTTTCTTTGGAGTCATGCTGGGTTGAATAATACTGTGCAATATTGTATGTGACAAAAAGAACACAAAAAAGTTTCACTGAAGTGTGCACAGGTCTCTGCAACTGTAATCTCAGCTAGAGAAAGCCACAATCATGTGTCAGAGCAGGGAAGATGGCCCTGGCCATGTTTGTTACCTGATGCAGAGTTTGTGAATGGAACCAGAATGTTGCTGAATGGTCTGTTCACCAACCAAATTGCTCATGAACAGCAACATTCAAGAACTAAGGTATTACTATAATTTTGTTTTCTTGTACAGATGAGGTTAGAGTTGTCTGAAATGAATTAATGCAATGAAAAATATTTTCCTATTACAGTGAATTTACATGTAACAGCACTTGCTTGTGCTAAATCACATGCACATTTTATTAAATTACTGTCAGTTTCCTATAACTGCTTTCAACTACATATGCACTTTCATGGTTGCACTTTGCCTGCCTCTAGCTACATGTATCATTATGTGTTGACAAGCCCCTTTCTTCACCATGTAGGTGGAAACATTCATTTACAGAAGTGGAGCTTATAGAATATGGACTTTTTCATTCTGTTGATTAGCTCAGCTGTTGAAATTATCAGTTGTACACAGGTACTTTTTATGTTTCAATTCTATTTTTCATGAATAAATTTGGTTGTTTGATTGTTTTTAAGAGAGATAATCCCACTTATTCCTGTAGTATCTTCCCAGAGTAGCTAGTGTTGTTAAATTTTATGAAAGATTAATTAGTTCCCCATGAGAAACAGAAGTAGATCCATTGTTCTTCATTTTCCCTTTTTACCATCTAGCTCCAGTCTTTGCCTTCACCTTGGTCATGGTTTTCTGGCTTCCAGTGCACATTCTTCAGCTTCCAGCATAGATCCTTTAGCCTCATTGCAGACCCATCAGCCTGATAGAGATGTGCACTAGACAGAGCAGTGAGCTCCAGACCCTTGATTAGATTCTCCAGATCTACATTGTGCAGACTCTCTGCCTGCTTCTACATCTGACTCTGGTGACCACTGGGAGCCAATCTTGTAAATTCTTATAAAATAATTGTATATCTTATATTATATGTGTTCTCTAGTAAACAGTGCTATAATCACATTGATTCACACATGTGATAGAGTTACCTATAGCAAAGTCTAGTAGTTTCTGGAAATATGGGCTATAATCTCCTGCACCAATGTTAACTTGGGGCTTACTGAAGATGGTATTCTATCTTAATTCCCAAATCAGAACCTTCTGGTGAAAATGTCAGAAATTTCTAACCTTAATATTTCAAGTAATTTCAAACACAGTGAATTTTGTGCTGGTACATAAGGATAAGTTTTATTTAATAACTGATGGGATATCTGTACACCATCACAGACATAATCCTGACTTTATCAAAGGAATACTTTCCACAAACTCATTTTAATTTGACCACTTCATGTATATCAAGAATCTTAGTGATGAATTAAGCTGAGACAATACTAGAATCTAAGAATAGATAATGATGACAGAGGATAAAGGAGTAGTGGAGAACATTTTTTAAGATAATATTTTTGTTGATTTAAAGTATAACAACACTGCCCAAGGTGCCAGGTCATCATCCAACCCATAGCGCAGACCTGGCATGTGAGTGAGACCACCCAGGCTGGACCCTGAATTGACCCAGAGCACAGGCTCAGTGTGGAACCCTTCAGCAGAACTCCCTGCAAAGAGGCTAGAGGCAAGACCCACCCAACTTGGAGCAGAACATCTTACCAGGGTGACACAAAGGGTTCACTTGCAAGGCTGCAGCAAGAAGAATTGGAGCACAGCAGCCAGGCCCAATCCACACCCACCTGAATGAGTCCGAACTTCCTAGATCTAGACCTGGTGCTAAGGTAATAACTATATCTAAACTCCACACCAGAGGTCAAAATATACAGAATGACAAAGAGAAGGAACAAAAATCAGACTCAGGCCCCAAGTCCACCCAGTACAAATGCAGAAGACACTAGCATAGAGGAAATTAGAAATCACATTCCTGAAATCTCTGAAATAATAGCATTGGAAGTAGAGAAACAATTGCAGAAAGGTATAGAAGAAATCAGATCACAAATAATTTCTGAAGTAAAAAATGTAGTGACAACTATAATCAAAGAAGTACTAAGTGCTTCTAAAGAATACACTGATAAAAAAGTAAAGCAGAATATAAAAATGATGGAACCCCTGAATAAGCAATATAGGAAAGAAATAGAAAGCATGAAACAGATTCAAAGTGATATGCAGGAAATTAAAACCTCAATCACCAGCTGGCAAATCCGTTTGAGTGAAAATGAAAATAGACTTTCTGACTTTAAAGGCAACATTGCAGCTAGTGAAAAAGTAAGCAAAGATCTCTTAAAAACAAATAGCATGCAGGAAAAAAATAATCCAACACCTGCAAGATGATGAAAAGATGAACAATGTGAGACTAATAGGCATCAATGAGAAGGAAGGAGTCAATACAAATGATATAAAAAGAATATGGGCAGAAGTAATAGCAGAAAACTTCTCAAACATGAGGCAGCAATCTGACATTCAGTAACTGAAGCATATAGAACTCTAAATAACATCAACCCAATTAAAACTACTCCCAGACATATAATACTCAAGATCCCAGAAATTCAGCACAGGAATAGTATACTAAAAGCTGCTAAAGAAAAGAAAAAGATCACATTTAAAGGAAAACCCATTAAAATAATGGCAGATTTCTCTTCAAAAACCATCAAGTCAAGAAGAGTATGGAACAAAGTACTTCAAGTTTTGCAAGAAAACAATGCAGACTGATATAACCTGCAAAATTCTCTTTCAAGTACAGTGGAGAAGTAAAATACTTCCTTGACAAAGAACAGCTAAAGAATTTCATGATGACAAAGCCAAGCCTATACAGACTTCTAAATGATGTTCTAGAGAGGGAGCAAAATGATCACAACCCCATGAATGAGAATGGAAAGAACCCACCAAATGGGGCAAACAAACACAGGAGAATAAGAGGTATACAGTAGTAGTCTTTCAGTTACTCTCGTGTACAGCAGCAAAATTTTTCCATCAGCACACTCTACAAATGGACTTTTCTTGTACTTTATGGGTCATGATTCCATATGGGACTACAGAGTGGATTTCAAAGAAATAGCTGTAGCTCAGTCCCACAAGTGACACCTGGCCACCAGTAAGTGTCATGGACATTGTCCATATCCACAACTCACTAGAACTTTGTGTGATATCTTATCCCCATACTGTCAGAAGTAATGGTCATTTATTTGTCATTCCAGTATTATTCTTAGTATTTCTTTACTATCGTGAAAACTTTTTCTTATTTCAAATGTTTTGAAACATTTAATTTTTAATTAATTAGTATTAAATTTTCTGAATAATGCTTAATTTTTGTTTCAAGATTTATACTATATCTTTGTATTACAATTTATCTGAAAGACATCGTATGATATCTTCTAGTACTAGAAACTTTAAAAAGTTTCCTTTTTCTGTTTACTTTATATTACTTCTTACCTGTATTTTATACACACATACACACACACACATATATATATATAATATATATATATATACATGTATAACCTGATGTAAGATTGGTACTATTTCAGAGAAATCTTCAATGACCTTTTAAATAAGGGTTCATCTAATATATTTTATAAGTCCTGCATAATTATCACTTTGAGAGCTCTTTATTGTTCATTTGTCTTTGTTATATCCTGTATGCTATGAATGGAAGTATTAAAATATTTTAAGTTTGTATAATTAGAAAGTATTTTATTTTTGGTTTTCAAAGGTATGTTTGCTAAGAATAAAATTCAAAGAGGATAGTTTTTTTCTTTTAGTCCTTTAATTAGTCTAGTTTCTTACACACTTAATCTTTTTTTCCTTTCTAATGTGGAATAAGATACTATTCAATTTTTTTCTTTCACAGTTAATATTTTTTATGTGCATGCTTTAATCATTCTTTATAATAAATTTTAGATGATTTCATTTTTGCATATCTTGGTATGATTTTATTTAAATTTCTTGTGCAAAAGGTTCATTTTTCTTGGAAATGTGGTATTATAAATTGAACCAAATTAAGAAATTTTAAATCTCTAAATATTTATTGCCTACTCCTTTCTACTTTGAGGATTCTAATTATATGAATATAAGTGTCTTGATTTTGACACAGTGAACTATTATGACTGATTTGTAAATTCTTTCTTCATTTTTATTTTGGATAATTTTTATTGTTATATTCATTCATGTTTGTAAATAATTTATTTTCATTTTGCAAACTATGAAAAGAATTAAAATTAAAAAATATAAAAATATATGATACAAAAAATAAATAAAGTATAACAACAAATAGCACTATAATAGCTTTCTAATTTCTAGGACAAAATACTTCATTCCTGCAACCTAAAGGAAGAGAGGTCTATTGTGGCTCACAGTTTCATTGGGTTCAGCTCATAGTTGGTGGATGGTGGTGAAAACAGCATGATGGGAGAACCAAGCAGAGCAGTGCTGCTCAGGATATGCCTCTTTGTTTCACGCTCCCAGTGGCCTGCCTGCCTCTATATGTAAGACTTTGGGGAATATTTAAGATCTAAATTGTAACATTCCACCCAAGATCCCCAAAAGGCTTGTATTCATCTCATTATACAAAATGCATTTATTTACCTCAAGGAATCTCCAAAGTCTAAACAGTTCCAATTTTGCTAAGAAGTTCAAGTCCAAAGTTTCCTCTGAGCCTTGGTAAACTCTTTCTTAGCTATAAGCCCCTAGAAAAATCAGAAAGCAAGTTAAATATATCCAACATAACATGACACCACCTAAAACATTGCCATTGCAAAGGAAGGAATAGGGGTGTAGAAAGAAATTTGACCAAAAAGACAGAAACTCAGCAGGGCAAACATCAAATCCTAAAGTCCAGTGTTCAGCACACAAGGCAGAATGATGTAAGATGTGAACTCCTAGGGCTTGGGAAGCCTGTGCTCCTGGCATTGCTCATTGCAGCCCACATGGTCTCTCTTATGGGCTGGCTTTACTGACTTACTGCAGCTTTTCTCGGAGGATGATATATGTTCCTGGCATTTCCAACTTCCTAAAATCTCCACTGCACCTTCATTTTGTTCTCACATCATTGCCCTCTCAGGGTACCTAGCAAAGACTGTGACCCTGTCACCTAGTCATGTTGTCTTCCCCAGGCCTTCATCTGAAATCAGGGTGGAAACCTCTGTGACCTCGTAAGCATTCTGCATCCTTGAAAAGTCATCAACCTGTAAATGACAGCAAGGTCTGCCAAGCCAGGAAGTAACTTTGCTCCCTTCTACTATGGCTGCAATTGTCTCTGAATGCTTAGATGAATGAGATTGGGGAGACAGCTCCCTGTCTTTTCAAATGATTGCCAGTTTTATACCCCTGAGCCTATGATAAGTTTTTCCTAATTCCTGAGATGCCCTTGAGGTATCTTTTTGTTTCTGTTTGGCGTAATTAGATTCTACTCAATGCTAATCTTTTCAGTATCTAGCTGGGTTTTGCCACAACTTTGAAGGTGATTTCTGCAAGGGGAAAACTAAAATTTTCAATCATTAATCTCTGCTATTCTTTTCCTGATTCTCACTGAAGGTCTGGCTCAATGATACCCAGAAAAATTCATGACAAATCCTGAACATTGGGCTGTTTTAAAATTTCCTCCACCTGGGCTGGGGAGATATCTCAGTGGTTTTAAGCACCTGCCTGGAAAACGCAAGGTCCTGGATTTGATCCGCAGTACCAAAACAAACAAACAAAAACAAAACTGATTTATAGGCCCAGGAAAATAGCTCAGTAGAATAAATGCTTACTTGGCAAGCACAGGGTCCTGAGTTCAATCCTTGGTACTGCAAAAAATAAATAAATAAAATAAAATTTCCTCCACCAGACAAATGTCCATCCAGATAACACACATGGCCTCCAGTCTACCTGCCAGAAGAGTCCTTATTCCTAAATGAAAGCTTCTGAGCTTGGCTTGCATTTCAATCAGAATTCTGGTATTCTGGGCTTTAATCAGTGTCACATATCAAGCACTATTTACAGCACTGTAGGGCTTTTCTAGCCTGCATGACCAAGTTTTTTGAAAATTCTCTACAAACCAGTTCCAAAGACATGGTCAGGTAAAATCACAATAGCAACTATCTTTCTGGTACCAATTTTCTATAATTTCTATAATTTGAAAAAAGTGGCTAACATAAATACTCTAATAGTTTAATTTTGAAATATTATGTTGAATGATAGTTGCTAAATACTGAGAGGTATAGAGGGGTGAATACAGAGAAGTAAAATGTTGACAAAAGTTACCAAATTTTCAGTTACGAGGAATAAGCTGGTCTGATCTGTTACACAGAATAGTTACTATAACAAATCATTATGAATTTATATTTCCGAATACAAAGGGTAGACTTTAAGTGTTTCCATCACATGCAAAAACAATGCTGAAGAGGTGATAAGTTTGCTAAGTAGCTTGATTTAATCACCCTCATAATGAAAACATATATCAAAACACCACACCATGCCCCTTAAATATATAACATACACAAATTTCATCAATGTAAAATAAAATAATAAAACTTATAAGATGACTAAATCACACAAAGTATCATTTATATTTAAAAATGAAATAAAATATACTGTGTGCTGGATTAAGGAAACATGAAAAGCAAAATTTATGCTGTTATGGAAGAATTTGATTATCAAAAGGAAAATGTAAGCAGTACCTCTAGAGAAGTTAGGTAGGCGGGTGGTTTCTATGTAGAAAGAAAATAAGCAGAGACCAGTAAAGAAGTGTGGAGGAGAACAGCATCTGCAAGTAGAAAATAACCTTTGCACATATTCTTTTAACCAAGGTTAAGTAATAGTATCCTGTTTTGCAGTTTAACGTTTTGAGTCACAGAGAATTTCCATGAATTGCCAAAGGTCAATCGGTTAGTCAATGGCAGAACCAGCCATAGTTTAATGATTCCAAATCCAATATTTTTTTCCATCCTATTACATTGCTTGTTCTTTTGTTTTAAGCTTTCCAACTAGTCTGCAGTCCATCTGAGGACTTTCATATCTGCCCAAGTCAATTTGAATGAAAGTAACAGGCTTGGGTAGCCACGGGAGTGTTTCTTTACCTTCCTTATTTTGTTATGTTCCTCCAAAATAATTAAAAACCACTTCATTTTAATTACAGTGATTTCTAGGATGCTCCTAAATATTTTATTTTATTATTCTACCTTTTCCACACCAGAATCATAAGCTTTTATAATACAGTGGGATGTTTCTTAGGAAGAAATGCAAACTGACACAGCCCCTCTAACTAGCACAATACAGAATCATAGAAATAGAATGAATATTAGCCTAAATGCTTTCAGGTAGCTCTTTTGGGTTGAAGGCATTATAAAAACATATTCCTTTCCAGGCCATGTGGAGGCAATTTACAGGCCAAAACCACTGTGGTCTTCAGAAAAGTCATACTTCTGATTTCCATGTGTCATCTGCATGTTGCACAACTCCACAGATTATTCATAGAAACAGAAATTATGAAAAGGAGGGAATCTTGCCATATATTATACATGAACAGCACTGTGTGTCCCTTACTTGGCTGATGGTCAGTAGTGGTGTTTGTTTATAACAAGTGCACACACATAATAGGAATGTTCCTTCTGTTATATATAAAGGAAATAGAATGTCATGTCACTAAGGTGTTCATGCCTTTTCCATAAAAAAAAAAAGGTCAGATTTTCTCCCAATTAAGAGCCACCTTCCATTGTATGTTTAGGAAAGAAGAGATAGTTTAGTTCATCTTTGTATTGGAGTCCTCTCTGATCACCCCTCACCTGAGGTCCTGATGTGGGACCATACCCTGGGCAGAGATTCCAGTCTATAAGGAGGTGGCCATGGGGATAGTGACTGGTTTGATAGTTATATCATTACCCTCTTTACTATAATTTCACAAAATTATAAACAAGTACCCAGCTACTCATAAACACTTGGAGAAACAAATGGAAATTATTGGGGGATAGCTCTCCACTTAATATTACCGTAGTAAAAAAGAAAAAACAAAAATCCTCAAAGTGTCCTGTAGCCACCCAATGTTAACTTTGCTTTTGGACCTCAGTTCTAGTTTTATTTGCTTTCCAAGACCCATCTTCCCAGCATTATATTTTCCATAGTCTAAGATTATTTTTAGGACTGTTAAGAACAAGAATGCTAAGCTATAAATTTTAAACTGTGTTCCTTTAGCCTTGGACAACCCAGAAACAAGTTTGAATCATTTCCTTAATCAGCCCAATTAAGTTCCTGGGCAGCTGTGGAGACAAGTTTCCTGTTTCAGTTGCTCCCAGCCTCCTGGCCCTGCAGAGTGGGATGAAGGGCAAGCAGCAGTGTTTATGTGGCAATAAGTGGAGCTCTAACAGGGCCGTTTCTAGACATAAAGCTGTGTTGTGATTTGAGTAAGCTTTAAAAGAGGTGTATTCAAAATTTGATGTTACTGTCACTCAAAAGTGGTGGTTGAAGGGGTAGTAAGATAGCTCCATGGACTAAGTGTCTACTTAGGCAAGCACAGTGAGCAGATTTGATACCAGGCACCACAGGCTGCCCCGCCCCCATCCTCCCTCACTTCCCCTGCCAAGATGTACTGATCCCGCCACTGAGACCAGGTGTGAAAGTCTGTAATCCCAGTGCTGGAGAGGCTGTAAACAGGATCACTAAGAGTCTGAGCTGCATAGTGAGACCCTGTACCAAATCCATAAAATAATTTTTTAAATGATGGTTAATTATTGAAACTGTCCTACTAATCATTTTTGAAATTGTCTCATTGCTATTTGTTTCTCAGTAAAATTAATTTAAAAAAATGTTCGTTAAGAGGGCCAGGGAGATAGCTCACTAGAATAAGCATTTGCCTGGCAAGCACAAGGTCCTAAGTTAAAATCCAGGTACCTTAAAAAAGAAAAAAGAATCTTCACTCAAAATGAGCGAGGATTCAGGACATAAAAGAACCTGTACTGTGACATCTATAACTCAGTGATTCCCAAATTTTCTGATCAAGAAGATTATAAAGCCACAGAAGAAAGTGATCGACAATATAGAGTGTGTCTAAAGAGAGTCACATGGAAAGAAAACATTCTCTCAGGCTTTCACAGAGAGCAAATTGGTCAAGCAATGGCCGTGACTCATCCATATGGCTAACATTAACAAAGGATCTACAAACTGCAATACAGGATTTCAGGGTAAATCCTGAGGGGATTTGACTGACCTTGGGAGATACAAAAGTTACATTTCTTGCTATATAGCTCTTGTTTTACCTTGGTCTTAACCATCCAGCAGAAAAGTATAAAGAGTAAAGTACAAAAAGTAAAGCCATATTAATAGGCTGAACTATAAATGCTCAAGTCAACAACATCTGACATTGCCAGACCTATGGATAACCCACTACTAATATGGACTACTGGATTATATTGGATTATTTTTCTGAATTCATGCACTTACAATATTTAAGTGGCACTGGAATATCCATCTCTGACAAAACTAAACAAAAAAGGGGATATAAATGAAGGACCATTTTGTATCTCTATATACAAAATAGTTAAGATAGACATATAGCTACTTTCTGTTAATTCAATGAGAAGAAAGATTTGTACTAATAGTGTTCGGACAGAATATCATGTCTGCATCTTGTACTATGAATAACTACTATGAAGACAACTATATGCAAGGTATCAATTATTGTAACTATCCTAGTAATCTGTTTTGAAACTGTCTCATTGCTATTTGTTTCTCAATAAAGTTAATAAAAAAAAAATTATAGTTAAAGGGACATAATTCCTGACCCAGTTCTGTAGCATGGCAGCCAGATTCATTTTCAGATGGTCAGTTTGAGATGAATACAGTTGAGAAGATGCAATGTCCACCTTCACTTGGGAGTGAGCTGCTACTGTGACAAGGACTTCCATTTCTATAGGAAGCCAGCCTCTCCCAGCTCTGCCACCACAAGGGTCATCAGGAGAAGCTCAGTTATCTCACACTGAGGGTTGTCTTCTAATTTAATATTCACTTCAGACTTCATGTCCATTATGCCTGGGTTGTGTTTTTCAAGTTTTTTAATATTGCCTAAAAGTGAAGAATGAAGTCTAAAGAAAAACAGGATTTAAAAGTAGGAAATAGTGAGTGAGACAGACACAGATCATGAGATGCAGGAGAGGTCCTAAGTAGGTTGCATATGAAACCAATTTCTGGAGGAAGGGTCTATAGAGCAAAATCATGAGATGTGCACGAAATCACAACATGGAACAAAACTGAGGCCAACCAGCAAGGTTATGAGTCTAGCTGCTCAGGTGATGAGGATCCAGTGGGGAAGCAGGTCACATAGCAAATGACATGAAAGAGCAAAAATCTCTTCAAGAAGGGTGATTCCAAAAGTTATGACTGATGGCTAACGCTACCTCATTGGACTAGGTGTTACCACTTATTTTATTGCGGAAGCATGTGGGACTGGTCATTCTGTCTTTATCCTGAGGCATGGCAGAGGCGTTTCTGACAGAAACACCTCTAGCCACCACAGCTGTGATGTGTTTTCATCTTTGCACTGACTAATTCAAGGGCCCAGCCCTGTTTGACTTCCTAGAGTATTTCTACCTAGTTTAGTTGTCTATAATAAAAGGTGATGCCATTTGTTGAACCCCTGATTCTCCTATACTCCAATAACTATAAATATTTATGAGGTATCAAGTACACATGGAAGACATGACACTACATAGTGGGAATAAAATAATATATAAAATATTGGATACCTGATAAAGTTAATAATTTGCTTTAAGTAGAATAAAGAGTGGGTGAATCTGCTTTCCTTCAAGGAGCTTCAACACACATAAAAAGGATAGATGCAGTCACAGAGAGGCTACATGTCTTATGAGCAGTGCAGACAGAGGAACTAGGGAGGCAAGGTTTCAGCTGCACTTTAAGGGAAGGGTGAGTGGCACATACATTCCAAACTGTGCAGTGTTTCTATGAATGGAAATGTACACACGCAAAGCTGGTTCTACTGCAAATAAGTGTAGTTGCATCCTGTAAATAACTGAAAACTCTCTCATTCCACAAAAGATGTAAAGCTGCCGAAGCAGCCCAGTCTATGCCAGCTGCTGCCACATCGGCGTGCTCTGCCTCCTGCACAGCAGTGTTCACAGGAACTCTGAAACCAAATAAGAAGGCTTACAAAAAAGGAAGAAAAAAACAAATCTGGAAGTGGATATAAAAATCTTATCCCTCCCCACTGTACCACAATAAACATGCTAACAAAAGACAGAACTGAGGAAGAACTTACAACTAGTAGGGGAGTTGGCTTCACTTGGCACCTGAACAGAAAGGGGACAAGACCTGGCTTGTGATAGGAAAGTGTGCCACCTGGCAGTTGTGTGGGCTGAGCATGCACTTCAGCCAGCAGTGTACCAGGAGCCCTCCTGCCTGTCATGACACATGGCAACCTGGGAGAAGCGGAAGGAGCTGGAGGTGGAATTATAGCAGAAAAACCAGCGCCAATCCAAATGGAAGATTTTGCACTGAAGAGTTTGAAGGCAACTTTTTTATGCTATTGGGCTTGGAAACCCAAAGGTTCAAATCACCAACACAGAGCCAAATTAGATATGGTTTGTGAGTGGGAAGTACAAAGCTGACAGCAGGTTATTATATGATTTGTTACATGGAATACAAGAATTAGGCCATATATTGTCAGGCAAATTTGTACAGAAACATTCTACAAGGGAGGGGGTCTATGAAAATTGCATAGAGTTGAAAGTGTATTTGACTCAGCTAGTTTTTCCCAAACAGGCTGCCTTTGAAGCAATTTGAAATCACTGTGTATTTTTGAAACACAAGCTGGACACAGCCAGTTTGACTCACATATTGTTATAGAACACTGGGGCCTAGACAGTCAAGGCTAGCCATGTGATGGGGTGCATGAACATAGTCACAGACTATTAATTGATCTTTAACTTTTGTTACAATATGCCTATAAATCCACTGTTATATAAATGTGCTGTGGTGGCTTGCTAACTGGTGGGCAACTTATTATACCCAACTGAACTGCATCAGTTTGTTTCTGGGCGTGGGAGTCATCTGAGGATTGTTGCCAGCAGCATAAGAGGCAAAAGTGGAGAAGGAAAGCTGCGGGGAACTGTTGGTTTTCCTGGAGGAATTTGTTATGCTGGCTTTACTGATGAACTCTGCTGTCCTTGTCATTAAAGGAACCTGGAACCTCATTGTCACTGAGAATAACTACAGTTCAGTTTGGGGAGCTCTGGTCTTCACTTTGAACATCATTTCCTGGTGGGGGAGGGACATGACGCAAAGCTCAATTTCCTGGAGGAGCTGGTTGTATTGGTTTTCCTGATGGGAAGTCAGATGTCCTCCTTATTGGAGAAGCTCAGGACCTCACTGTCATTGAGGATGCCTGTGGTACTTTTGGGGGAGCTCTGGTTCTTACCCTGAGCATCACTTCCTGGCTGCAGTACAGATCCCTCAGCCTGCTGACACAGATCTTTCATCCTGATGGAACAGATTTTCTAGCTTCTACCACTGATCTTTAGGCTTTCTCTGTGTAGATCCATGAAATATCCTGCATGAGACATTGTCATTGGACCTTGGCCTCCATTTGGACTCATGGGGGGCATTGTTATGAACCATAAAACATAGATCTTCAGCTGGACTCATGCAGAACAGTACCATGGGATTAGGCATCCCAACTGGATTCTTTGGTATTTAGGTTTTGGACAGATTTCCTCTGTTCTTTTCTTTAAGAAGAGAATAAAAAACATTAAAAGCTATACATAAATTTAAAAAAGATAACAGGAAATCAACAATGGTTGTTACAGTGCATATTGTTGTCTTCAAAGTAACTGTTCAGATTACCAGATATAATCATGTAAGATTAGTCAAAAATAAATATTAACTATTCTTTTCAATAAACCAATAGAAATTAATAGTAAAATTGCCTATCATGTTCTCAGCATCCAGTGAGGTGACTGCCACTTTCACACCATTACAGGATTGAGTGGTCTGTCCTGAGCCCACCATACTGGTTTAATCTCCAGGTGCATGCACATATGTAGACCACAGATGGAATGGGCAGAGGCCAAGGGACAATGACGTGGACCTCACAGTGGAGGAGGTGACAGTGCAGAAGTTCCGTGGCATTTTCATATACTGCTCATTTAACTCACCACATTTGGAGTACCCAGGCATATCTGGTGAAAAACAGTGCTGGAGGACCACGTCTTGAATTCTCAGTGTTGGGCACACATATATGCCACTGTTGCTCATCACCTGCCTTCCTTTCTACAGAGATTTTGGGACACACAGTCAAGACACCTGGCTCCTAAGCCTAGATCTTCCCACAGACTGATTACAAGTGCATGGTCAAAGCCACTTGACTTCTCTAGGTGTAGCTTTGTGTTGCACAATGTCTAAAATCCTCTGAGCCCCAGGATGCCGGTATGCTGTGGCGACCTGAAGAAGGAGCTGGTGCAGAGGTTGATACTCAGTGGAGGCCATTGCTCAGAGCCTCATGGTTCCTCCCCCAAGGATAGGAGCCCAGATGGCAGGCAGTGGCGCCTCTATGTGTGCACATCATGGGTTGAACTGGGCCTGCTCAGCTTCAGCTCAGATGACTGGTACAACTACAGGAGGCGTGCTTTCGACAGACTTGTACTAATCACTCAGTATGGGCTAAGTTAGATATTACCAGTCAACAGCTTGTAGAAGGGATTGCTCTTGAAGTCCTATTTTATTTGACCCTTGGAGTGTTTTGTTTTAAAAATTGACATTATAGTATAGCATAAATTCTGAAGATTTTACATGAAAATCAAAAAAGTCAAATTCTCTTAAAAATACAAAATATTTGACATCGTGGCTATTTGTCTGAAATGAATTTACCATTACATTGTCCTTTCAGCTGGTGTTTTAAAATCTTTCTTCTAAGAAAATATTTGTTTATTTTTTTGGTTCAAGGTCTCTCTATGCAGCTCAGATTTGTAGTGATCCTCTGTTTCAGCCTCTCCAGTGCTGGGATTACAGGCATGCACAACCACACTTGATTTCAGTGGCCATCACAGCATACCCAGGGTTCCAAGGCCAGCATAGATGTGGTACTGGGAATCAAACCCAGGTCCTTGAGCTTGCCAACCAGGAACTTAGACTGCTAAGCTGTCTCTCCAACCCTTAAAACCTTACTGCTAACAGTCCTGACTAGCTGATCTCTCTTGTGAGGAGGTTGTGCTGTTTATTTCAGTATGTTTCACAGCATCCTTGGCCTATTCCCACCGGATGTCAACAGCATGTTCCCCTCCCTTGTGACAACTGTTTGTGATCTTGCCAAATGTCCCCTGAAGAAAAGCACAGTCACTTTAGGTCCGGGAATCAGTGCAGTAGATGCATGAATAGTCACCCCTGGAAAACGCAGAGCTTGCAAAATGGTTTTACAGACTGTGAAACTAAAGTCCAACCTTTGCAGAATTTAAGAGACAGGAGAGACCACTGGAAAACCCAAGGATTTTATTAGGTGACCTGACACAGCCAGGCTTCTGTCCAAAAGACTGAGGCCCAAACAAAGGAAAACCTCCTTGTGGCCAGGTATTGTCCTGTTTATTCACACGAAAACAGATTACAAACAAAGGCAGTTATTCATATAGCGACAGTTTTATAACAACCTTGGGAGAAAACTAGGACCTTTGCAGATGCCACAGGGCATTACAGACTCTTTCTTTAGGACTGGAATTGTCATTTTCATTAGGAACAGAGGAGTGGTCAGCCTTGAAGGAAAACAGGGAGCAGGATGCCATGGCACTCTGTGTACCGGAATATAGTTGTCTTGGCTGTAACTTCACAGAGATTTGTATTTTCAGGGAGGGGTTTTTCAGGGCAGAATTAAACTTGGTTTTCTTTCGGGTTCTGTTTTATAATCAGAGAGGTTAAGAATTTCGCCCTGAGTGACACAGCTGGACAAGGAGATCAGGCCTGGGACTGCAGCTAGGTGTACTTCCACCTGGGCTGAGAGTGAGCTTCCTCCCGGGTCCACTACCTGCCAATTCCACGCCTTCAGTTGCTGATGTGGCCACACCGACGGATGCTCTCTGTCATTACTGGGGGTGCTTGGAGCCCAGCAGCTGCTGCATGCTTACAGTAACCTTTCCTGCTGTCTTGAAGCTTCAGTCATACTCTCTGGGCCAGCAACTCAATGTGATTCCACCTGTCCCCAGCTGACTAAGATCACCCATTTTGTCTGCATTCTCAAATCTGTTTCCTCTTAGCCAGCAACAAAATGCGCATCCAGACATGAATGTTCATTCAGAACTATTTGTCTCTCTACAAATTCCAGTATTCCTATTAGATGATACTGTTTATACACTAAAAATTTCTTTCACCATGTCAAGTCTCATCCTCTTTGAATAAAACAGTTGTAGGAATGTGTGAATGATTGCTCACCAGAGATGTTTTCTTTAACAATAACACATTCCTCAGATGTTGGAAAGTACTTTATTAGACTGGCTGGATCAGAGGCCCCCAGGATGGACACCTGAATTTTGGCCCTGCCACTCTCTAATCATGAGACCTAAGCAGGCCATAGCTTTCTCAACTATAATACACATGTGGGGGATCCTGGAGGCCCCCGGCATTCTCACATGGAATCGTCGGATTAGCTTCACCTGGCTTGCAGCTTTCATTACTGAGTCATATTCTTATTAGTTTGATGTTACCTTTTTGACACACTTCCCCTTTGAGAAGTTCATAAAACATGTACTATTAAATTTTATTCTTTTATTTTTTTATTTTTATTTTTTATTGAAGAACAAGTAGCAATGAGACAGTTCCAAATCAAATCAGTAGGACAGATTCAACAATTTATATACATTGCACATTGTTTTCTTATTGGCCTTCTGTTGCACAAGGTGCATACACGATGCTCCATACACAAATACTATTAGAGCAGATGCCTCTGATCAACGAATTAAGAGAATGTAGCTGCATACCTATCTTTTTTTTTCCAGAGCTGAATCACAGTCCTTTACACAATTCCAGGAGACCCACAAACAGCTTAATGGGATTTTTTGTTGTTGTTGTTGCCAATGAAATATCCTGGTAAGTTTGCCAGATGGTGAAAAATTTTTTCCCTTTGCTGTGGGTAATCATGCCCCCCTCCTCCTCATCCTCCCAGCTCCTCCACTACATCCTTTCCCCCAGTGTGGTAGGACTTTTCATACATTGTGACCTAGAGTTCGTGGAGTATCGCAAAGTCCGGGGCCACACGCGCACGCCTATGACTTCATCTCTGCACGGCTTGCTTTTCTTTTGTCTTCGGATTCTTTTCCTTCGGAATCTGGGGTGGGGGCTGCCCAGCCTTTGAGGCTGGTGGATATAATGATGATAGCAACGTGTGTACAGGCACTGCATATGTCAGTTCCTTGTACTGTGTGTGGGTAAGCTTGTCACAGGCATGCTTGGGCAAGTGGAGAAAGGGAAGATACAGCAGGGGCTCAGGGGCCAGAATGAGGGAGTTAAGGGTGACTGTAGTTTGGAGTGCTGTAGATACCCCTGGTCCTGAGCTCCAGCTGTCAGACTGCTCCTCTGCCTATCTTGATCAGGGTTGCTGAGACCCTGGTCAACATGGGCCGACAAATTAAAGCCTTCAGTTCCTAAAACAGAGCAGGGCAGAAGGCTAACACACTGATTTATCAGAGCTGCGAACCCCTACTCTTTCCTAAACTGACTCTTATTGTGGGTTTGTGTGTGAAGGTTAATGTGCCTTATTCTTTCATCTCTTTATCAAGTTGAACAATTTAAATGCAGCCATTAAAAAGCAATGTTAATTACTACCAAATCAACACTGACTTCAAGTGCCTTGCTCTGCCTGTATTATTTGGAAAGGTCATAAGGAAACTTAAGGGTATTTGGTAGCTGTCCTTAAGTATATGGTCTTTCTGTCCCTGTGTCTCTGTCTCTCTCTGTCTCTGTCTTTCTGTCTTTGTCTCTTTCTCGGTCTCTGTCTCTACCTCTGGCTCTGCCTTTGTCTTTCTGCTTCTGCCTCTGCCTTTCTGTCTGCCACTGCCTCTGCTTCTCTGTCTTTCTGCCTCTGCTTCTGCCTCTCTGTCTCTCCTCTCCCCACCCCCTAATAAGGTAAGCCCAGAGCCTTAGCAGACCCATCGCACCTCAGCTGAGTCTGAACTCCAGCTTCTCCTGCACACTGATATGGCCATGTGCTTAAGTGCTGACCACTGGGATGTGGAACTGAACCTTTCAGAAGGGAAACTCAAGCTGGCTCCTTCTTTTCCACTGCTGGAAGGTAAAGTGAGGAGCAAGCTGGGCACAGATAAGCCCTGAGGTGCAAACTGAGTGCTGACTATGGCACACAGGAGGGGAGATAGGTCCTGAACTGGACAAGTGGGACCAATCAGCTGACTGTGCTCAGGACCTATGGGAGAGACACAGAGACTCTTCCCTCTCCAGCTGCAACCCGTGTGACATTTGTTACAAGAGTAGACCTCTTTCCTGGCTAGAACTGGTTTTTGCTTTTACACCCTTTGTGCAAATGAGCATCTGACCCCCCCCAAAGAAGTCAATAATTTGCTTAAAACTTCTTCTGGCCCAGACCTCTCAGGCTGTGATGCTTTCTTTTAGAACTGCCCTCTAATATGGAAATGCCAAGGAAATCATCCAGTCCTTGCCCAGCCAGAAAGCATGCCCAGCTCTGAGCATGGTGCCCTCTGGGCATCTTCCTGGCTGGACTCTCTTGTCTGTGAGCACAGGGAAGACAGGAGAGGAATCTGTCCAAGACACCAACCACATCATTGACTGAGTGAGTTTTGAGATCAGGATAACCTTTTGGAAGAGTTGATAAATAAATTAAAATCATTGTCTCAGTATCAATTTCATGACTTGCTTTTAAGGTATTATGTTGTGGAATGGTGTATATTTATAATAAAGTTGTTTAGCCCCAAAACAAAGAATATGTTCCAAAGTACTTTACTTGTTCACTTTAAACATCTGAAGAGACATGTTGGTAACATTTGGGTTGTGAAGAAGCATGGCCAGCATTTATTTTCTCTTCAGGAGTAATGAAAGACTCCTTGGAAGAGCTCCAACAGCCAGGCTTTTCCAGAGTGATTGCTAACAAGTTTTCACTTCCTCATACTACCTAAAAGGGTGGGGGTCACACACACAGGAATCTCTGAACTGCCCATGCAGCTATGAACTCCTGAAGACTCAGGATGGACAGTTCAATTATAGCTTGGTGGTGAATTAATGCCAGTAATCTCTGAAGCAGTTTGCAAGTTAGGCTGAGTCATTCAAGTAAACAGGAGAAGCAGAAAGAGACAGTCCTTTCCCTTGTGCATATGTATCTAATTGGCTGAATACTATAAAATGAAGGTGCCATGTTTTGTGTACAAACATTAGGGTCCCTGCATTGATACTGGGTTCAGAACCTTAGGGCTTTCTCTGTCCTATGGTTTGTCCCTTTACACTGTTTCCCTCCTTGCACATTTATCTGTCAATTGTCAAATGGCAGCTATATCATCTGATTAGTATTCTTTATCTGTGTGCATGAAACTTTAGGGATCTCACCCAAGTTATTACAACTTTTTATCAAAGCAATTTTTAGCAAAATTTATCAATTTTTTTTGTGGTACCAGCAATTGAACTCAGGACCTTGTGCTTGCCAGGTAAGCGCTTATTCTACTGAGCTATCTCCCTGTCCTTTAGCAATTCTTTATTGCGTAAAGAAATGTCCTTCTGGGACTATGTGTTTGTAATGGAGGTAGCATAACAGCAAGGAGGAAGCGACTGACTGCAGTTCACATTGTTGGTTGTGTCAGGAATATGAGATGTCACATACTGCACTTGTATTGCACTAAAAATGTCATAGGCAAGCTGGCAAGATAGCTCAGTGGACTACCTGCCTGCTCAGGCAAGCACAGGGACAGAGTTCGATTCTCAGCACCACATGACGTGCTGGTCCTGCCCCCAGGTACACTGAGCTAGCCACCGAGTGGTTGGCCAGTGGAGTCCACAGCAAGACTTTCTAGAAGGGAAGGCAGAGTGGAAGTGACCGCTGGCAGATGCAGTTCCTGTGAAGGAGTGAAGAGTAGCACTATAAGATTCCGAGGCTAGAAACAGATGGGCTGGGCCAGAAAGTGAGTCCAACAGTGGGAGAACAGGATGGGAGTGAAATCCAAAGATGAGAAGAGCAGAAAGCGAATTAACAGAGAGCGCAAGAAGGGGGAAATCTCATTAGACAGGAGTGAAAGGTCAAGAAAAATGGATTCAGTAAGGCAGTAGAAGACATACCCATGCCTGTGCTGAAGTTTGAGACTGGATGAGAAAGAGAAAAGACAATGAACTACAAATGCTCAATGTCTACCACATGCCATGTGCTGTGCATCACCAGACCAAGTCCCACACTGACCACTTAAAGGACATAAGGATCATTTCACAGCCTAGGAACACAGTCACAAAATGCAGCATGGCAATAGTTTTGCAGCTCCAAAGAGGGAGATGAGGGATTCAAATTCAAAACTCAGAAAAGCATGAGCTTCAGTGAACTGGTTAGAAGCAACAGGGAGACAGATGTAGGGAGACGATCAGAGTGGGTGGGGGTTTGGAAGGCATGGCACCATAGGGCCTGAGATGGTGGTGTGAAGGCTCACAATAAAGCCCAGCAGAAAGCAAAGGCAACACCAAATTTTTCTGTAGTAGTTAACTAGATTTGGGGATAAGTGTGAGATAAGAAGGGGGAGTTAAAAATGGGAGCCAAGCAGGATGGTGGGAGGCTGAAGCTTCAGGAGAAGAGTTCTTGGGGGGTTCTTGTAATGAAGTGGCTGAGTTTTTAGAACAGGGATCTCTAATAAACAATGATCTAGTGTTTCACTGCTGCACTGTAAATACCAAGTCACCTGAATTCTCCTGTTAGTGTCTGCCACACTCACACAGCCTTGTACTAGGGAAACGCTCAAGGAAAATATCCAAAGAGGAACAAGGAACTGTTTCATGAGGACTTACAAGGCTCACACAAAAGGGAAGTTAGGCACCAGAAACACAGAGGTACACAAAGGAGGAGATGAGGTTTTGACAGGAAAAGCCAGCAACATTGTAAATAACCTTCCATATGTCAGAGATGAAGGGGGAGTTTGAAAGAGTTGTCAAAAGGCTTATCACATAAAAGATGAAAATTCAAGTAACGAATGAAAGTTCAAAACAATTTCATTTAAATCCTTCTTTATGAGAGGGCAAGTTGACCTTAGCTGACATCTGGCTCATGAAAAGAATATTTCTCTTAGAGCTGCTTCTGGATTAAATGGGTAACTTTGGAAAGCAGTTAATTTTCTCTCTCTGGTAGTGTTTAGAAATAAGACAACACACATCACAGACATAGTCATAATGGAAAGAGTCTATTTGTTAAATGGGAGCATACTACATAGCTTTCAAACTTCCTTCCAACACTGAGAACCTGGCTTACAGTCCAGGAAAGCAAGCTACAAGATGCCTAGATAACTTATATATCTAAGCAAACATGGGCTAGAGCTGGGAATGCACAACTAACAAAACTGAGTAAACAAGTGAATAAGAAATCTACCCAGGCCAGGTGTGTGCTGGCTGCGTGTGCCAGTTCTGAGTACATAGTGAGACCCTGTCTCAAAACAAACCAACAAAACCAACCAAACAGATTGAAAGTAAATCTGGATCTTTAACATCCAAGCAAAGGATAAACTTTCCTTACTTCTCAGACAGGAATTGTGGGCCATAGACCAGTTCCAGCTTCCTCTCCAACGATAGGACCTTCCCTTCCCCAGAGCCCTTACTGGCCACTAGAAATGACAGGGTGGGTGGGGTTGTCAGAACCAGGCCACACTGCTGGGACTTGCTGTATGCAAACCTGTGAGTGAAATGAACCTCTGCATTAGTTATACTGCTTCACACACTTTGGTATACAAACAAAAGGTAAGTAATGCAAGAGAGGGGCACTTGACAATGGCTGAAACTCAAGGACAAAGAGAGGATACTGAAATAAAAAAAAAAAACTCTCAGAATATGTCTACAATAGTGCGAATATGCAAGTTGCTGAAACACAACTAAATATCACAGCCATCGAATGGCTTAGATTTTGTGTCAGCCAGGGATAAAACTAGCTCGGGACATGGGATTCATAAATAAACTCTAAATTTAAAAAAAGCCAATGTTACTGGTTTGAACTTCAACACAAGTGGTATTTCCCCACTCCCCATGGTGCGGCAACTTCAAGAGAAGTCAGGAGTCACACAGTACCTAAAGCAGCCACACACTGAATTACCATTGCTGCAAAACAACTGTAGATCTCAAAATGTTCTTAATGCTTTCCATTTGCAACCAGGGTAAACAGATGCTCTCAGGGATGCTCTTGGCCCATCCCACAAGTTAAGTCTGTTCCGGGCAGGACCTGCACATCTCTGGGAAGCAACTCACACAGATTAGGTTTGAAAGGTTGAGGAGTTTAGTCCTGGCCCAGGCACCTCCTCTTTTTGTGGGAACTAGAAGTAAATTACACCCCCCCCCAATAATTCCAGAGGATTTGATCACATCTAAGCTACTTCTTGGCTTCAAAAATGTTTTTGTCTCTAGAAACTATTTCTGAATTAAGGAGAAATGTTGAAGTATTTAAACCTTTGTGTATCTCTCCTAAGGTACAGTGCCAGAAATTTCAGGTAGAAACTATAGACAGAAGGCCCTATTTGTGCCCCAAAAGAACTTAGTATCTGAAGAGTTAGATGTCTGTGCAGACTAGATTAAAATGCATTGGTGATTTTGTAACAGGCATGTGTGGACAGTGAGTCTGTATCTCCCAGGGGTGCTGGCAAAGGCCTCCCAGAGAAGACAGAAATGAGGTGAGTGGATGATGCCAGAGTGGAGGACAGTGGGAGAATGGTGCCTGAAAGCGACAGTATCCTGTGTGAGCGGGTGAGCAAGGCACAAGGAAAGCCAGTGGCCCAGCTCAGGGATGTGTGTTGTGTGTTCTCATGAGCATGAATTTTCATGGGAAAGGGACAGCCCATGAGTGGTGGTGCTGTCGAGGGCACATGTGCATCAAAGCACAGCAAATCTCAATGCAGACCTATGACACCCAAGACAGGTGCCAAGGGCCTTGAGCCCTCATCTCCAGGGCAGACAGGAGGCTTGGGGCTGTGTGACTGCAGTCCCTGTGGACCCTGCCTTTCTAGAACCTGCTGAACTTAAAGGAATGAGAGCTCTGGTGCCCTGGAGTAGACTTTAAGTGAGAGGCTGGGTTGTGCATTCCACTGGGCCCTGAAAACTGTGTAGCTGCTGCTGGTAACAGGAAATTTTCAGAGCACGGTATTTAAATACAGTTCAGCATTGTATTTCAAATGGAAAAAGGGAGAAGTGGGGAATGAGGCTGGGTAGGTAGGCAGTAGTAGAAACATCTGGAAGTTTTACAGCAAGTTTACAATTTACCTGTAGACTGAAGAATTCTAGCAAAAAGGAGCAGAAGAGATTTGATATTGATGTGTGTACCTGGTGTGAGGTAGGTGACAATGGAAATGTGATAAGCTTTCCTCATTTAACAGGAATGCCTTGAATTTTTCAGTTGAGGGTTAAGTTTTGATCCCTGTTAAAATGCAAAGACCTGTCAGAGGGATAAAAGCTCCTGCTAACTTGTGTTTGAGAGCAAAGTAAGTTCTGTGTTGTCAGAGGGTGAGGAGGTCACAGCTCAAGGCCCAAGTCATGGTGATGCTGCAAGCTTTGGAGAAGCTGTGCCTTGGGCGAGGGTTCGACTGCTCTTCATTCTGCAGAGCCCAGCCTGACCACAGAAAATTTCCTTGCTGCCCCAACCTAGTCTTTTAAGTGCACTAGTTCTTAAAGTCTGGTTCCCCCTAAAGCAAAGCTCACATCACCTGGTGCTTGTTAGGAATGCATTCTCTACTGCTACTGGACTGGATCAGTGATGCACTGGGCCACTGTCTGCTCCTACAAGGCTGTGCAAGAGCCTCAAGTTGCCTTGTTGTAAATCATGCTCTGGAACTCAGCAGAGAAAAGTGGTGAAAGTGCCACTTAGAACACATGACTAAGACTTGAGGTTGCAGCATGGACCATCCTGGCCTTATGCTAAATGTGCTTCTGTGCGGCTGTATATCCAGCAAAGGATCTAGGATATGTATGCTTGGAAAATATCCATAAGTGGTGATGCCACAGTTCTAGGACGACTTTATAAGGACATGTTATTGAATGGGCCATGAATCATTGCTTCTGCGGCTAATAGTGGTATTTCACAAAACAAAATAATGACAGGTCTCTTTTTCTCCAGATAAGCATAGCTGTTAAATGGACTGAATGTTTTATTTGCATCAACATCTTCCAAAGCCACCTCTGCTGATAGTGCTGGAATTTTTCCTTTCTTTGTGCCTTACTTTGCACCAGTAACACTGCAGCTTTGATAATAAGTGTTTACACAATCTATAATATTTGTGAAATGAAGTCTGAGTTGCTGCTGAAAGCAGCATTTCTTAGATTTTTTCCATTGCCTTCCATGAGTAATCCAATATACACGGCAGGATAAAAGAGTAAACATTTTCGTGATAATCCAAATGTTTTCAGTGGAATTTTAAACAGTTTGACAATTTGGTCTTGTTAAAAAGTCATGTAAAATAAATGCACCTTAGCAAACAATTGTCCCTTAAATATTATAATTCTGTCTCTCATGTTCATAGTGTGGATTGTTTTCTGAGTCTTTCAGCAGAATTCTTCCAAAGTAGAGCTCAATGTTTTCTTTCATATTTAATCCAAGGTTTGAAACACACAATCTTGTCTCTACTTAGTTAAACAATGGCTTCTATTATGATATCTTTTTCTTTAAATCCAAATATTATACTCAGCATTTTAAGAATGCCCTATCCCAAATACAGCAATTAAACTGTCTATAAGTTACTCAGAGCCTCAGAAAATGAAATGAAATAGGAATTTGTACTTTGAAATAAGTTCAAAAATGTGTACCACTTGTCACTGTCTTGGCTAAATTGTCCTCATTATCTCCCAGTTCTGCTGCTAACAGATGAAATAATCCGACACAGACTTCTCTAGAAGCAAAGAAATTTCCTCCAAGGAGAAAACAGGCTTTTCTCAGCCATCAAACACAAATTCTCCATCTTAAAGAAGTGAGAGAGAACAGAACAATGTTTCCTCCCAGCACCAAAAGCTGGGTGAAATTCAGAAACACTCCCAGGATAAACAAGACTAGTCAGAGACATTTGTGCTGTTCTCACAAATATCCATGGCTGACTGAGTAGTAACAGCCAGAAACTCTAGAAAAAATGAATACTGAGTCTGGAAATCTAAAAGATGCCAGCTAGTGGCAGGCACCAGACGCCAAGCTTCTCTCACTGGCTGGGTCTGCCTTTTGCATGAGTCTTGGTTCAAATCAAAGCGAATGTGACCACCATCCTTTCCTTCTCAGTGCTCATCCTGTCCTCCTCCTTGCTGGTCCTGATGATCTGGCATCCCAGTGCACCCTGCACTACTGATGGCGCTTTTGCTAGCTCAGAAATCTTGTTGGGCAGGCATGATGACACACGCCCCTAATCCAGAATTTGGGAGGCTGAGGAAGAAGCATGGCTTTGAATTTGAGGCCAGCATGGGCTACATAGTGATCCTGAGTCACATAGGGAGAAACTCTCAAAAAACAAACAGAAAAAAAAAAGAACCATAATGAAACAAGAGAAAAGCTAGTAACCAGTCTGTAGGGAGAAGACTTTTAATAAAGATCTTTTCAGTCATTTCTGAAATACTTTAATGAACTGATCAGTAACTAGACTGTCAGGCATTATGAAGACATGTTTACGAGCACAACTTCCTAAAGCAGAGAGAATGAGGTCACAAACTCTATCTCCCTAACCCACAACCTCCTCCATGTGCACCTGCTGCTTTCCTTGCAATCTAGTCCTGTTAGAGGCCTCAGACTGGTCTGGTCTCCAAGCTGCCCTGAAGGCAAGGGCTGCAGCAGCCTGAGAGGAAGGCACCCACCGAGCACCTTGGGCTGAACTGTGTTAGGGGAGCAGAAATCACACCTGTGAAACACGCCCATCTGTACTCCAACCTGTGCACTTTGGTGCTGTTGTTTTACCGCCTGGCCAAGAAAAGTGGGGAAAAATGGAAGCTCTCAGCAGTCCGTCAGACAGCATGGAGGTGTCAGAGCTGTTGTCATTAAGAAATAGGAGAACGTGGGGCCAGCGAGATATCTCATTGGTCTCAAGCACCTGCTTAGGCAAGCTTAGGCAAGCTCAGAGACCACAGTTCTATCCCTGACACCACATACTGCCCCAGCACCACCCCCAGGGCAGGCTGAACTGGCCAGAGTCTGGGAGTGGTGGCATACACCTGCAATCCCAGCATGGGGGAGGCTGAAAACAGGAAGATCACCACGAGTCCGAGCTGCATAGTGAGACCCTGCACCAACCAAATATATTAATAATAGTAATAATAATAATAATAATAATAGTAATAAAGAAATGGGAGAATAAAGTGTTCTGAAAGATAGCTTGATTCCCAGGTAGAGTTCTGGCTGGAAGGAAGCCAGGCTTTGGGTGTGGGCAGGGTTGAGGGACTCTGCAAAGGCTATAAGCTGCTGACAAGAGGAGCAGGTGGAGCCCCCAGCTGTGCCTTTTTTATGGCCCAAAAGTAGTGAGTAAGGGTAGAGAGAACCCTGCTTCTCCCTTCAGCAAGAGATACCTCCAATCCTCCAGACTGGAGAAATGTTCCTACTTCCTGTTCTTCTCAGCTTCCACAGGAATGTTTCCACCCAGGACACCCAGCTGCATGGGATGACTTCAGAGCTAGAGTGAGGATGTTCCAGGCCTCATGATTCTTTCCTTTATAGAACAGTCTGATAGGGAACTGATCCACAAAATGATTCAGATTAATTCATATCCTTCCTCATTCTCTCAAGAAAAAGACAAAGATGGGCATGGAATGGAGGGAGTATGGCTTTATGGCACAGACCAGCAGCAGAACAATTTACATGCAAATCCCTCCTCAGCAGTCCTCTCTTTTTGTGTCCTCCACTCTGTCTTCAAGAACTTTCTCTCACCATGAGCTCCCAGGCCAAGCCCCCTCTCTCTCAAGGTGTAAGTCTTCTGGTTTCTGATAACTCAGCCATTGGGTGTTACATTGCAGAGTAAGATCCTGGGATTGTGTGAGTCTTTACCGAGGGCAATTTTGCTTTATTTCTCTGCCTTCTTCCTGCAAAGGGTAAACTCCATCTGTCTCAGGACTTTAATCCCTTCTGTCTAGAACAATTCCTGACATGCTGTAAGTACTTGCTGACTACTGAATCAATCTCACAACCTAATTAATTATTTGTCCAGCTGACTAACCCTTGGTTGGGAATTTTGATGCATACTGAAAGACACAGTACTAAGTCCTGAGAGAAGTTTGTGTTTTCCTTTGTCTGAATTGAATGACTTGTTTGCCTTTGAAAATTCCAATTCTCCATTATATTGTGAACAACGATATGCATGGCTCTAGGCTTTATTTCTGTAAAGGCAAAGAGAGTGATGACCTCAGTTTTTAAGGGTCACATCCAGCCTTAAAACATCTTCTTACCTAGACTGCACCTGCAAGGAAAAAAACTTGCCTAGATGTTTTTACATCAGTACCAGTGAGTCTCTCTACTCTGTATAGCATGTAAATAAGAGAATACTTGTGAAGTACTGTATCACCTGGGCTAACTAAGAGATAGGAAGTGCTCTAAGAAGTCTTTTTGCCACATTGAACCCAAAGATAGAAGATATCTGGCCTCTCCTTCCAAGGAAAGCATTTCCTTTAAATACGTAGTTGTATGTACCTCATCAACAGAAGTTCTTATTCTTTTCCACCACAGTGATTCCCTCGACCAAGAACTAAAAGCTACCTAAGCAGAGCTTTCTTACCTCAAACAGCGCACTGCCTTCTTTTAGCTTCTGGCCTGAAATGAGACCATCTCTGACACTCGAATTCTCATGGCCCCAGTAGACCATAAGTTAAATAGCAAGACTCTGTACACAGAAATGACCCATCTCATCTTAAGTGCATCCTTGCCTCCCTGGAGATTTATTTTTTGAAACTAAAATCAGTCTGAAAACCTTAACTTGGAAACACTGAGTTTTCGTAGCTCAGCTAGTATACTGGTAATATGCTGAAAAAGATAGTTGGAGAAAAAGTGTGTGTCAGGGAGCACATGTGTCACAGCCATCGTGGGAGCTCTGTCATAGTTGTGAGCTTTCAGTGCTCCTTCCAAGTTCACAGGAATGATACTCACTGTCAGCAAGGCTCAGAGAATTCTCATGGCAGCTTCTGCACTAGATGTTACTGATCATTTCCTGTGCATGGGAAAGGTCTGGAGCTTTGAAAGAGGGCCAGAGAGAATGAGGACAATCACACCCTTTTAAAAATTTGTATCAGTACAGGCTTGCAGAACCTGAAGCTTATTTACATATCTGCTTATATTGTAGATCTCAGCTCCATTGCTCCCTGTCTTTTGCATTCTGAGAAAGTTCCTTCTCCCTTGTATATTTTAGCTCACTCTACTATAAAACAGAAATAACAAGAGCAACAGTTCCTCTAGGGTCTGCTTTCACTCACTAAGGTGACATGGTCATGCTGCTGTCACAGGACTGTCTCATCACCATCTTAAGTATTGGAAATGACGTTGTGCTTGGGGAACACTTGACCTTCCAAGCACCTGACATTTTGAAATGTGATCCTGTTTCATCCATTGCACTTGAGGAAGCTGAGGTACAGAAAAGTAAACAACTTGCCCAGAGGCAGCATGCAGTGCTGTTGGAATTGCACACTCTGAATGCTGTGTTCTTAAATAGAAAGCCTCAGAGCAGAGCTCTGTCATTTCTTAAAAGGGTAGAAAACCAACTTAAATCATATGTTTGTGAATAGGATGCCTTTAAAGAGGAGGCTGAAGAGTTGCCATCAACTCTTGCATCAAAATAAACAGAACTGATAGACACAATCAAAATCTCTGGCTTTAATTTTGTTGTTGTTTTCTCCCCCTGGTAGGGGATTTTATGATGAAGTTTCCATGAGAAAAAGGATTCTGTGGTCATGTAAAATAATCAACAACAACAAGAAAAAAAATGAAGGAAAACGGGTAAGCCCGTTGAAGAAATTGCTAACAAGATGTTCGTCTATAAATGTGTCATGAAATCCCCATCCTAGGATTTCAAAATCTCCAAGAGGGCAGTGGACTGCCCCGAGAGGGCGCTGGGGCATCACTGGGCCTTTCCCCCTCTGCAGGTCTGGCACCTAGGAGCATTTCTGAATGGTCCTTTAAAGCCCCTTAGGGCCTCCTCTGGTTTGGAGAGTGAGCCAGGGTCACCCAGAAAGCTAAATGCAGCCTCTGGGTGATAAAAACGCTGTGGCGAATGACTTCCAGCTAACCACAGGGCGCGAGGGAGTGTCTAATGCAACCACAAAGTGGCTTCCTGGCACCGAGACTTCCTAACGCTTGGAGTGAGATTCTGAGGTGTTGTTTAGTCTCCATCTTGGAAATCTTTCCTTCACCAGAGGGAAAATTCTGATCTCCATCGTCTGGAACCATTTGGGCATAGTGTGCGTGGAGGCGGGGAGCAGCGTGTGGCCTGTGGGTCGTCGCCAGGCCGTCGGGCTGGGGATCTTGGGGGAGCCACCTTGCTGGTCTTACAAAGCGGGCCTGCAGGAAGTGCGCGCAGGGATGAAGTCTGCACTGAAGTATCAGAGCTCTCTGCCACATAACAGATTTATTTTTCTCAAAATTGTTGAGATGTTAAATTTTAATGCCAAGTGATAAGTTCTTCATGAAATCTCAGAGTCGTCAATAGGCACGCAAGCCCTGGCCCTCGGCTTGACAGAGGTCCTTCTAGCAAGTCCCCCAACCAGGTCACTGTGGAGTGCCTGCCCAGTGCCACAGGCTTCTTCTTGCTCCTGGGCCTGAAAAGATTCTGCTTTGAAGAAATCGATGTTGACAGTGTTACGATCTTGAGTTTTTTTTCTTTAAAATATTGCTTATTCTTCAGCATTGCCTTTGAGCTAGAAATTGATGTGCTTAATGGCTGGCACTGGCTGATGGGTCTAAATTACACTAAAGAATGGCTTTCATCATATGGCTCAATTTAAGGATTTCATCCATTTCAAAGGGGAGGTTAATTACTTGTAGAAAATGTTAAGCAATTACCCACTAATAATAGCAGGGAGGAGGCTCCAGCACAGCCAGTTCAAGATGGGATAGGGAGCTCGGCTGGGAACAGCTTTTATAATTGAATTCACGTTGAAAAATGAAAACTATGAGAGGCCTTTAAGGACCTGAGCGAGGCTGTTGTTTTTGTACCTCCGCAGCCTTGGCTTCAGCTCATGCCATTTCTTCCAGACCTGGTATAAAGGCCTCGGTGTGGGTCCCTGTGGTCTCTACTATGTCCTGAGCCATTCACAGCTTGGAGTGGGATGATCAGTGAAGGGACAAAAGTGACAGTGTACTGAAACCTGAAGAATTTAGCCAGGAGCTTTTCAGGCCCATCCCAGGAGCTCTGTGTTACTCCCCCAGTTTGGTAGGTTGGGAAGGTTCAAAGGTTCAGGATGTAGGTTGAGTCCTGGGTGTTTTCTCAGGCCTTCACGTGCACATACACACACACACTCACACACTCACACTCACTACTCCTCTATCTCCCTGTCTATACTCAATTTCAAGCCAAAGGAGAACAGTAAGGCTGAAGATGGGCCTGCCACTTCTCAATGCAAGCTCCCACTGCAGGCAGAAAGTCTCCTAAACAGGTGGGAGGAGTGGGAGGAGTATGGTTGTAGGTGGTATGGGATGTCACAGCTTGCTGGTACGTGCTCGACTGCCTGCCTGCTGTGAGCACTCGGTTCTCAGGCAACCCCTATGCTCCTCTGTATCTGGAAGAAAATGGGCTTAGCATCCACTGGGATGCTTCCAGCTGAGCACCCAGCTAGTATCAGGGAGGCAGGATGCTCCTGCTTCCTTCTCCACTAGCAAATGTCACAGTTAAGTCACCTAGTGCCACATCTGAGGGTAGGTACCAACTCTTCTGAAAGCAACACTAACAGGAGCACAACTGCTCCAATAAAATCCCATAGCCACATGAATACCTTTTGGTTCCCTTTTCTCCAGGTTTTGCCCTGGTTTCATGGCTAATCATAAGGTCTCAGTGTCCCCAAATTATAATTCTGTAACATCTCAGCATTAATCTTGCATGTGCTTAGACCTAACCATAGTGGCATTTGCAGATAATTAGACACTAAGTCAAAGCTCAGATATTGAGGATTTTATAAAGAAAATAACTATTTATTTGTGCCTCTAAACACGGAGATTTCCACTTCTGATAGAAAGCAGCCACCATTGTCATGTGACCTGTATTTGAACAGTTTGGTTAAGGCCTGAATATACTGGAAAGAAAGATATAGGTGTAGGCTGGTGGCACTCCCAATTGTCACACTCTGGGAGGCTGGAGACCAATTCAGGTCATTTCATGACTTAGGGAGATCTGGTATCAAAATTAAAAGTGAAAAAGTTAAAAGCGATGGAGATATAGTTCAGAGTACAGGCCTTAAATTAAAGCCCCAGTACCACCAAAAAAGAAAAAATCCTGAAAACAAAGATCTACCAGCCAACACAAAAGAGATATAAATATAAAAAGAAATGTAAAATGCATTTAGAGAAGAAAAACTTGTTAATTTCATTTTATAAATACACAATCTATAAAATCTATACAGATTCATTTCCCTTTTTTTCCCTGTGAAGTTCCAAGAAAAGTCTATCACTACACAAGGTAAAACTCACCTCCTAATCATTGTGTTTTTTCTTTTTTGTTTTCATTGCTTTTTAGAAAAAAATAGTATTTCTAGTATTCTTTTTTCAACTGTGAACCTACTGCTACCTATTTATTTGAATTATAAAATGTCATTAAACATTAACTATTACCCTGGAAAGAATAGTTAAAAAAAATCTGTCTTCCCTTTCATTTCATAAATGAGGAAACAGTCATATAGAAGGGAGGTAACTTTCCTAAGGTGATGCAGCTATTCAATTGCAAAGGGGAGGAAAATTGAGATACCCAGAGGGTTAGGCCCACAAAGTTGAGTTCCAAGCGTTTCTCCTCATGTGAGACATTTCTCAGTTGTGACTACTCCTGCAGGATTCCAGAAGAGAGTGTTGTGTGTGGCCACAAAGAGGGCCATGGCAGGCAGAGGGCGACGGTGTCTGGAGGTACCCTTCTATTCCTCTACACTCCTCACTTTCTGTCAACTGTTCTAACCCAAGAGAGGCTCCTGATAGGAGTTTTCTTACATTCACATGAGTTGGCACTGGAGTTTTTGTAATAAATGTAATGTAGGTAGATGCCAATTCAGAGGCAAAATCATTTTTGAGAGGAAAGTTTTCTAAAGCATTGCAGCAAGCATTTACACACAAATACAGGTCTGATGCCTACCTAGTACTCATTCATCTTCTCATTCTGTCATTGATGCAGCCACCAAAGAGTTGTTGCCTGCGCAGCACCTGTCAGGTGATAGAGCGGCAAACACATAGGCAAAGCCCTGGCTCCCCCGGAACTTATTTTATATACTGTGGTCATCAAATGAGCTTTTACAGTACACACCCCACACCACAGCTCCAGCAGGCAATGAGTCCCTAGGTGAATGGCAAGCTCTTGGGAAGTGTGCTCAGGGACTCAGGGGCATAAGGGTTATAGCTGCAGGACAGGGCTCCAGGCTTGTAGGTATCAGGGAGTGGTGCTGCTAGATGCCATGTCCCATAGCACTAATCCTGCATCTCACATAACACTGAGTCCTTGCTGGGACACCACCAATGTGAAAACCCTACTTATAATTAACCCATCTGGGACTCTAACTTGGTTTTTCAAGTCATACACAGCATATTTTGGACAGTTTTGACATGTATTCAATATCCCAGAAGTGCAAATCTATTTGCACTCTATTTTGTTTTGTCCAAAACTTAAGAGCATAACCCATAATCCTATAAAAGCATGTCACCAGTGCCATGCTGCCAATAAAACACAAGTCTTGTAGGCTGCATTTGGTGCCCCCCAAGATGACTGAGCACATAGATGCATAAAATATGCTTTTAAATAAATACTATTTTCCTTATATTCTTCTTTTATGCTTGGATAGTATATTTTTAAAATGCATGAATAAATGCATTATTCTAGCTATGTAACTTCATTTCTGGGTGGATTTTAAGAGAATGTGAGAAAATATTAACCCAGATGGAGAACTGTACTGCTCCTCCTCTCTGATGCCTATGAACCCTTTGATGACATCACCCAACAACATATCTTCATATTTTTTCTTGCTCCATGGATGTCAGTTAGGTAGAAATACCTTCTTCTCTTTTAATGCCTGGCTTGAGAAGATAACAGATTAAAGAGAAAAACAGAAATGTAATGGGCTGTATGCAGTATGACTGCCCATCCTTCTAGCTGCACAATACTGAAAGCCAGTAGCAATCTCAAGTTTGGGTAACTATAAGGTTAAACTCAGGGACACTTTTGGGGCTAGTATAAAAAGGATGCTGTGGAGCTAGAGTTGCAAGAAAAAGCCCCAAGGTGCAGAAGGTGGCAGAATATCAGAGGGACTCCAGAGCGTGGTCAGGAAAGCCTACGGTGATGGTAACATCGACTTCTTCTCCAGCACCCTCTGTTCCTATGTTCTGGCTGAGGTGCACAGTAACTGGAGCAATGGCTGATGAGGACACTGGGTTGCAGACTTCCTTTCAGAGGACCTCATGTCCCTAGAAGTCCCCCTGGACATTGTGCACAAGCTGCCACTTTTCTGATAACTTTTTCTTTCCCAAGTGGTAGTGGCACTGGGCACCTGGGAGACCTTCTTAGTGTGTGGAGATAGACAGTGATCATTGGCTGCCTTCATTTTACTCTTGGTACTGAGTGCTCAACTACTTGATAGGTTTGAGTCTAACAAGCAGGTGTGGACTGGACCAGGGAAAGAGCATAGAGAATACCACCTGGGAAGATTTTGTTGGGAACTGTCAGTGGCACAGAACAATGAGACAGCTTGACTACAGGAAATTACATCATATAAGTACAGAGCTTCTGCCAGCTGACTGCTGTCAAAGCTGCTGTGTGGCTTTCTTAAGAAGAAATCTGATTTAACTTGTCTCAAAATAGTTTGTCTTTGGTCTATTTCTTTAACCTTTGAAATCTCAGCTCTCCAGAACCAAAAGCTCGTCCAGTCACAGAACTGAGTCTAATTGGCTCCTTTGGCTAATGAGATTGGGACTGCAATAGCTGTTTGGATCAGAAGCCTGTGCCATGACCATGTCTTCTGTCAGGACTTTTGACTCTTTGGAGGTTGCCTCCATGTGTGAGGTCAGCTGTCCAGATAGCTGGGATAAGATGGTCAAACGATTTTGCCAAGGCCTCTAAAATGTCTCAAGTGCCAATTAATTTCAGTCAAAATGGACTTAATCCAAATTCAAACTGGGGTCTGAGAAGAGCAAGGTTCTGTATCCTATTACGGAGCTACCCAGAGTCTCTATAATGCCGTATATTAAATCCTTATAATAGGCTGCTTTGTGAGTCTTGGTGCCGGTTCAGTATTTTCATTGCAGTGATTACTGATGGTCTGTGGGCCAGCTCAAGCCGGAGTGCTCTTTCCCTTGACACGTTTCCATAACATCTCTCATCGGCCCACTGAAAGTTGTTGTGAAGAGAAGAGCTAATCTATTGCAGCCTTGCTGTGTCATGCCAGGAAACTTGATGTGTTTCTTTTAGCTACTTTCATGAAGACAGTTCACTTCTTTGGGAGGGTTTTAACTCCATCGAGTTAATAAACAACAGAGCTACAAAGAAGCACCCTGCAAAGGCCTTCCCAGTGCATTCTGGGATGGAGTCCCATTGCCCAACCTGACACCACTGTGGAAGTATCACTTCACACAGTAGATTTTAATATGTGTATGCAGCTGAGTATTTACACATATGTACTCTTCCAAAAAGAACGTGCCAGAGCTTTTTTAAAAACAGAACTGGGATCTGCATATCCTTGAATGACACCGCTTTTGGTTCTAATTCCCCATCTGCTGGCCACCACCACCCATGCTCCTCGCTTGGAGGTTGTTACTGGGCTGGGCATTGGCAGTAGAATCACTCCGGTGACTCTAAGCTGGCAGAGGAGAGAAGCAAAGAAACAAGTGAGATTTCAAGGTGGTGTACAGGAAGCCCAGCACCAAACAGTACCCATCCCTTTTCGGAAAGCCCAATTGACTTTGCTCTAAACACAGTGGCAGGGAAGCGAACACATTTGTCGTAGTGGGCAGCTGAGCTGTAGGAGACACCTGCGGCCTGGCCCTCAGGGTGGCGCCCACATCCCGGCCCACACCTCACCTTGCGTTTTCTCTAGCAGCTCATTTGCGCTGCTTGCACTGTCCCTGGCTCTGCTGTGGTTCCCTGGACCCAGCCACACTTGGCATCTACCCACCCCCGGACCCTGTCTCAAGAGCAACACTCACTCCCTTGGCTCAGGCTGCTTCCCTCTGCTGATTATCTGGGGCTCCGCCCGGCTGCCCTCTGCCTGGCCTCACATATGGTCTCCGGGGTGGGCGCCAGCTCAGGCGGACGCACCCTTGCTCTCAGCCCGGTTTAGGTCTGGTTTCACTCCGTCCCAGCCCAGCTTCCCCTTTTCCTGCCATCTTGAAAGAAAATCCAGTGCTTGAACACTTAATAAAACAAACTGACAAATAGATCACAAAGCCAAAATCTAGACCAACAATCAAAATAAAACAAAACTGAAATCTAGAAAATCCCTTTCTCTTTTTTCGCCAGGACCAAAGCATGAAGGAAACATGCGTGCAGCAGACTCCTGAGCCCGCAGGCTGGGAGGCTGTGGGGACAAAGGCGTCCTTGACTCAGGACAGCTCAATGGTGGAAAATATCTAGGACACCATCACTTAATGCAGTCCACAGAAATGTGACGTTAGTCATATACATAGTCTATTTTCTACTGCTTACACTTTAAAAGATAAAATAAATAAATAAATAAATAAATAAATAAATAAAAATAATAGTACTATAAAGAATGTGCTTTATTTAACTGAAAACATTCTTATTAAAAATTACACTATAAAGTTATTTTTGAGATGCTTTACATTATTTTACTTTCATTCTAAGTCTTGTACTGGTCAAATGGGATGATACATTTTCAATAAAGTGCAATGGAGCCCTGCTAAGAGGGTGCTATTGACACAGTGGCTGACTTTAGAAGTTCTGAGCCTTGGCTTCTCCACCAAAAACACAGTATAGCCAGAGTGCCTGGGTAAATGTCAAGAATTTAGGTAAGAAATTATTCCATGTCGGACATACCTGAGAGCAGCAACCTGTTCAGCCTGTGTACAGGAAACACATGTACCTGGAGGGTGCAGAGCTCTGCGTGGGGAGCTGATGGGACTGGAGCCTCACCAGTCCAAAGTGAGCCTAGGCTGCACCTGTGGGAAGCCACCCATGGGCTGGGCTTTGAAGAGAACGTCTGGTGCCTGCCCTTTCCTCTCCTGGGCTCTTTGCTTCTCTTTCTGCTTTCCGGTTGCCATTCCATGGCCAGCCTTTCTCCTTCACACCTTTTCTGTGTGCTGTTCCAGCTTCCACCCAAGATCAAAAACAATGAAGTCAGCAGACTGAAAGTTGTGAGACCATGAGCCAAAATAAACCTTTTCTTCTTTAACTTGTTTCCTCAGGCATTGCGTCACCACAATGGCACTCTAGCACAAGCCCCTGCCCTGGGCTGGCCCAGTACAGCTCTGGGGTTGGGCTGAGCAGTGCAGCAGTGGGAAGTTCATGGGACAGTAGAGCAGGACTGGCTGCCTCTGGACCTTGTGGTGCTGTGGGAGGGACTGGTTTCCCATTCACTTCATAGGAAGCAGTATTGATTGGATGCCTGTGGGCTCCTGACAGCATAAGAATGGGGCAAGTGTTCACTGTAGCTATTCTGCTATAGGGCAGGAGAAGATATAGCACCTGAAGATCACATACCAGCAGGACAGAGGAATAATAGGTCTCTTACACTTAACATTATGAATTCAAGGTGCACCCATTTCCTGCCAATGGCTCAAACTTAGTCTTCTTTGTAGCAGAGTAGTATTCCACTATCCTAACATTTAAACCTACTGTCCAAGGGACCAGATTCTGCCTCCTGTCACCTGGACACTGATTGAATTGCCACAGTTTGGACTCCAGAGCAGTGTATCTTGCTGGTATTTGCACAGCTTGACAAGACTAGGAGGATCCACACATTCAAGGATTCTACCCAAAGATGGAGGGAAAGGAAGCAAACATGCCTGCTGCATTCTATCTGTGATCCAGGAGCCAGGCAGCCAGGAGCCCAAAAATCAAAGGCTCTTGAGAAAAAGAAAGAAAGTAGTAAATCAGACTAATTAGGTTTCTATATGAACAAATCCATTGTGCATATAGAAAATGGGTTCACATGGAGGCTCCCAAAGGCCTCCATGGACACCAACATGTCTAGTTTTGGCCAGGCTGAAAGGAGACAGTTTTTTTCCTGTTGAAGCCTATGCATAAGAACAAGGCTGAGGAACTGTTTGCTCCTTGATAAGGACATCAATACAACACCACAAAGAAACACAAAGAACCAGGAGAGATCACTCACTCAACCTAAGGAAACAGAAAGTTACCTGGCAAGGAACCAAAGGTAGCTAAGTGAAGTTCAGTGAGGTAGAAGACAACAGAGCACTGCATGAGATCAGAAAAATGATACATGTGCAGAAGAAGAATATCAACATGAGAAACTATTAAAAATAGAACCGAACAAATTCTGGAGCTGAGAAAAGCAACACCTGAGCTGAAAAGCACAGCAGAGGGCTTCAGTGGTTCCACACCAGGGCAAGAAAACAAACAAACAAACAAACAATGAAATCAAGTCAGAGCATTAGAAATTATCCAGTCAAAAGACAAAAAGGCAAGAGTGAAAGAAAATCCTATGAATTTTGGGACACCATCAAGTGAGCCAATGTCATCTCCATGATGTAAATCTCAGAAGGAGGAGAGAGACAGAGAGAGAGAGAGAGAAAGCTTATTTATGCTGAAAACTTACCAAGCTTGCAAAAACGTATTTTTTATTATTTTTATAGGTACACATTTGTGGTAGATAATGGATACATCCATTATGGTTAATTGGAACACATTAGTAATGTCTTATTTCTTATATCCCCTCCCTCCTCTACCTCCTCTCTCCATCATGTTGTCCCCTTCCCATTCAA